>VXBQ01014805.1:120380-177278 GCA_013400175.1 Phainopepla nitens | reverse complement strand
TCCCGCGGACGCACGGGAACTTCCCGGGGCAGGAGGCTGAGGCCGCGAGTGCGGCGATGTCTCGGGCAGTGGTGCGGGTTTTACAGGTTCCCAGCAGGAAGCCGAAACCGCACCAACAAACTTTTCCCTAGCAGATTAATTTGTTGCAGAGAATTTCACGGTCTAATAGATATGATATCATTATTACATTTTACTCCAGCAGCGGTTTTTTTGCTGATAGATTTGTTTTGTTTCAGAAACATGTATTTCAGTAGAAATATGGGTTCCTTGTAGCCCAGTGGAGGGTAAATATGACTGAACACTATTGCTTAATTAGAGTTTTGCTGCAAGTAATGAATGGATGCCAAGGCCAATAGTTTTTACTCTCTCAGCCTGTTTGAAAATTTTAAGTAGCAGCTGCTGGAGGCCATTAGCTTTTCTCTGCAATCATCAGCAGAAGTGGCTTTCCCCCACCCCATCCTGCTATGTGTGTCCGTGCAGACCCATGCAGCCTCTGAATGCTAGGGGAAACTTAGGTCTCCACTGGCACTTGGTATTTTCCATTCCAGCTGGAACAGCTGACAAAGGTGCTGAGTTTTATGTGGACCAAAAGTATTGTTGGTACTGATCATTGATACAGTCCATGCAATATGGCTAATGCCAGTGCAGTGTCTCAGCTCAGGGACCAGGGAATACCTGCAAGATGGGACACGCCTCTTGGCACCTGGGTCTGATGTCATGTCAATGCCATTGAAATTTCATTTAATTTGGCTTCTTCCTTAAACTTCTCCTTCAGGAGGCCCTTGCATGCACCAGTGCCCAGTCTGGGTTCTCTACCTGGTCTTGTGTACAAGGTCTTCATTGGCAGTGACCCAGGCAATACCACTGATAAATAATCTCATGTCTTGTAAAAACTGTGCTGGACCCTAGACAATGATTTGAAATTATTTCCCACAGAAAAAGACGTGATGTGCATAAACCACTGTGTCATGATTAGAAAAGGAATCTATGTTGTTACCTAATTAAAAAGGAGCAGACTGATTATTTGCTACAGGAAAATGAAACCAGTATATGCAATTAATTTCCAGGAAATAAATTACACATTGGGATGCTTTAAAACATTCATCAATGCACCCTGCCATTCCTCAGAAAAGCTGGGCAGATTTGCCAGTGTGGCTGTCTACAACATATTTAAGGCTTCTCAGAATTTCATACGTGTCTAATGGGGTCATTAGAGAAATAATAATGGAAAGAGCATTTTAGAGACTTCCTGTGTGTGAGACAGGCTGGCTAGAGGCCGAGTCTCTGTGTCCATGCTCCGGGATGGCTTTCCACCACAACCCCCCATGCCTTTTATTGCTCCCATCCTCTTTCTTGATGTCACCAACATCTGCAGAATGGTTCCATCAATAACAGAATTGGAGAAAAATATATTGTTGTCATCCTTTGCTTGTGTAAAGCATTTTTCATCCTTCCCTCCTGCCCATGCCTGGTTTCACCGAAAGGATATTCTCAGGGTAGAGGAGATCTTTGTGTTTTACTCTGGGTTTTAATGTATGGGCTATGTGCCCAGAGAGTTGAATGGCTGATAAATGTGACAAAATAAATAAAACAAACAATAAATCGGAGGTGCTCCATATGCTTCCCAGAGGTGACTGGGTACTATTATTCTTGTTTTGGTAAATGGGACAGCTGCCAATGTTTTTACACTTGGATGCTGCATTCAGGCCCCTTGGTATGGATCAAGGTGTCTTACTTAAAATGCTTGCACTGGAAAGAGCTGACCCAAGACACTTTGGTGAGAGCCCAGTGAGAGTCAGGAGCTGTCAGGAGGCCAGTTCAGCCTTCCTAATTTTGTTTCACAGGAAGCAGTGTGCAGCAAATGATGGGCAGCACCTTGTTTTGCAGAAAGACCTGTTTCTGGGAGTTTTGATCCGTTGTCTCTTGAGCCCACTAACAGGCAAGAGGTTAACACAGGGAGGATAACTATGGGAGGCATCAGCTCTGGCAGACACTATGCCTGCCCTCCTCAGGTACAGAAAGAGGAAGAAAAAACACGTGACTCAATCAGCTAAGACTGGAGAACTGGTTCCTCTTGGTTGTTTACATCCAAGCTACTGACTAGGAAATGAGATTGGGGAGACGTCCAGGCATTTTGGCGCAGACCTGCAGGCCTGTTTGTTATAGAAGGATTCAGGTGTCAGGCTGCAGGTTGGTCTCATAGCAGACACTCTAACACTGGTTATCTAAAGCACAGTGTGGGCCCATTTGCCCTTACCTACTCCCTCAACAAGGACAAAAAAAGTTTTGCTATTCATGTGCCTCCTCTTCACCTCTCTGTACAAGCCATCACTCAGTGCAGAGGGGGTGGAGGAAGCAAAAAAAAGAGTGGCTAAAGCTGCATCAATACTTGATCTGCCTATGTGGCAGCCTGATATAAAATCATGTAAGCAAATTTTTATTTTTATTTTTTTATGTTGTTAGTTCAGGGATTTTTTTTAAAAATGGCAGAGATAGTGAGAAGGCAAATGCAAGCAGGAAAGCATTATGTGGACTGCAGCTGAACAGCCTGAACTCAGCACACCGGTCATTGTGCACAAGCATGTAAGAGACAGACAATATAAATTCAGATGTGGACAGAGAGGATCAGGGAGCCAGAAAGCTGCCAGAGAAACATTCCTTTGTGTTTTCCATCTCTCAGGAAGTAAACAGTTACCTAAACCCATTTTCATGCCCACCTACTCGGTCAATAGCTGCACTGCCCTCCTGCTCCACTTACAGCTCCTTAATGGTGCAGAGGAGCTTTGATTGCCGTGGCATGGGCCCCATCCCTCTGGCAAACCATTGCTTAAATCCAATACATCAAAGGTTCCTACTGCTCTCTCAGTGATGGGGAGCTGCTCATCAGCTGAGTACCCTCTGATTGCTTGTCACAGCCAGACGTCCCAGTTCTTTTTCCTGGATGGAGATACCAAATAAATCTCAAGTGATGTAATTACCATAACTCAGTTGAGGAAGCTTGTGGGCAGATGCAGCCAGGGGTTGGAGGGAGCTCTCACTTTTTTTTTTTTTTGTCTTTCTTTCTTTCTGGGCAGTTGCAAATGTGCTGGTGCAAAGAATGTTGCTGCTGGAAAGCTGGGCTGAATAGGTGGGGATTATACATCTTCTTAACATTCAGAAATAATCCATATATTGATTGGAATAATCTTCTCAGATTAATCTTCTTAGTCACCCCAGGACAGGAGATCACAAATAATTTCTGGAGTTTTGTGCCTTCGTATATCTGCTGTCTTGGACTGGAGCAAAAGTCACCACACTCTGCACACAGAGAGTTCCTGTGCTATTGTTTTCTCCCCGGGCAGGGACTGAACTTCCCCTTGCTCTCTTCTTGCAAAAATCATGGTCTGTCTCTGAGTTGATACACGGCAAATTTTTTCTATTTCCATGGCAGCTTGCTCTCTACAAAGGAGAGAGAAAAGAATTGGTTCTTTTTTGAAAAATCAAGCATGTCCAGCAACAGAACCTCAAGCAGAGCAAAGTACAACTGCACATCTTTTTCCCTGGGTTCAGGAAGAAATCCGTGTCCTTGTTTTATTGAGCTTTCTCTACAAGCAGGCTTGAGGCCAGTCAATGTGCAGGAGAATGTGGGTGAGAAGATACTACTGCTGATGAGGACAGCCCCCACCTTTCCTCCTTTAGGCTCTGGATTTAAAATTCAAACTTGCAGTGCCACAGCACTTCTCTTCAGGATTAGACAACTTCAAACATGGAGCTTTCCTGGTAACAAGTCCTACACTACCTCCTACAAAAGGAATTCCTTGTCCCCTTGGATGACTAGTCAGAACTGTGACTGGAACAGAGCAGCTGCAGTAGATGGTGTGTTTCAGGATATCTTCAGAAGGCATTCAGCCAAATGCTGACTGGATTTAACTATCCAGGAATGTAGTAATTGTCATGAAATCCCAAGCCTAAAAGGACCTGAAAATTAGACATTAAAAAATAGAAAGAAAGTATATAATCAAAAGTCCCTTGGATATTTCCACTACTCTCCTAAGTCAAGCCAAATTTGTTTCAAGTGTCTAATTGCATTCACAGGTGTATGTTATTTTAGTGACACGCAACAGTCAGAACTCGCTTACACTTGTCTGACGGGATTTAGAAAAAAACCAATGTTGTTAAACAAGCCCATTAGGGGCTGATCCTGAGAGATATTCCATGCTCTCCAAATCCAGGTGAACAGAAAGGATCTAGCATGTCTCTGGCATTTGCTTAGTTACCAGGATACATCAGCAGACACAGTAACACTGACGATATTCCCCCTAGGACCATCATCTGGAACAACACTGCCATACTCAAGAAAAAAGCAACAGTTTTGTATGGGAAGATTGAATGTCCATCCTCAGGAGGACCTGTACCTGGCATAAAGGGGTAGTGCACAGAGACACCACACCAGGATGTCCAGGAGATTAATCCTATGAATCCTGTGAATCCTGTGCTCAGCTAAGATCCTTCTTGAGCTACAATTCTCCTTCGGTATAGTGGACATTTGGATATTTGAAACTGTTTCCCCAAATTCTTACCAATATGCATCTTAGAATTTAACATCTGAGGCTGCCCAGATAACTTCCCCATCTACAGCAGCTTATTTCTGGATCAACAGGCAGATATGCTGCATAAGTACAGTGCAGGTAGTGAAGTTGCTTCAGGAGAATCTCCTTAGTTTCATCAACAGTAGGTGAGTTTGCATGTTGGCAGAGGCCAAGACCCAGACATGAGAAGACCTTTTGAGTTGTCTCCTAAGCAATCTTCATTGCATAAAATAGGTCTTCAGAAGAGCAAGGACACGGGAGATGAGAGAAAGGCACACTGAAATACACTGCAGGAGGACATCCTAGTGTCTTCCTGAGCTGAAGAATTACACGCCATATGCACCAGCTCCACATCATTTTCACAGAAGAAGGCAGTAGGCTTCCATATCTGCCTGGAAATGTCAGGCACAAAACACTGGGCTGACCCACAGCCTGTGAAGATACTGCATTGTCTCTCTCTCTTGCCCTGAATATGCTCCAACGCACATCAGAAACACAGGAAAGCTCACAGCTGTTGCTAATAAGTGCACAAAGGTTCCACTGGCAGGCATCACTCTCCTTGGTGACCTCTCCCCACACCTTTGCACAAGAGACAAGTGCAGTGTCTGTCAATGAATGGGCTGAAGGCTCCATAAGGAAGAGAGGAGTGTTGATTTAAAGGCAGGGCTGTTGGAGGTGGCATAGTGCAGATGATGAAAGCAGAGGGAAACAGAAGAGTGGTGAGTGGGAAAATTAGTGGATTAACATCCATGGAAACAGGAATTGATTTTTGACCATTGCATTTCTAAGGAGCATCCCCCAATAGTACCTCAGAATGGAAACTTTGTTCCGAAAAGGAGGTCTTGGCCTTGTGTGTGGCCCAGACACTCTATTTGAAAAGGAGCTTAAACATCACATTGACACTCTCCCAGGGCCTCAGGAGCACATGAAGTGAGAGACTTTTACGTCCAAGTAATGGCCCAGATCTACTGCTTCCTAATGCACTTTATGTTAATTAAAGGGAGATTTCGAAACCATACACATTTTCTTGCCAAGATAATTAATTGATTTAGAAGCTTATGTAGTTAAAGAGTTTTGTAATTACATTTTATTGTGGGGGAGCATTTTAGAGATGAATGCTGCCACAAGCTGAACATCTCCATAAAGGTGGTGAGTGCCTGGTGTGGGATGAACCCTCAGTGCTGATGAGCTGGAAATCTCCTCTAGTCTTTGGGGTCATGCAGCTCCTAATAACTTGGTCCCAGTAGACTCAAATATTCAGTCTTACAGACCCTAAAAGGAAAGCCTCAAAAATATTGGCTTCTCAGCCAGTGTCTTCCTGTAGACAGCTGCTAAAGGGGCTTTTCCTTCCTAATGGGCTTGGGCTCTCTTTGGTGATGTTTTTTAACCCTCAGGTCATAATGCAGATGACTGTGGTGATGGGCTGACTCTAATGCCCTTTCCATCTTCAGGCTAGTGTGGTCTCTGTGGATCTTGCTCCCAGACAAATGCACTCTCATTCAAGAAGAGGGGGAAAACACAAACTGTCAACCCCAGGAAACACTTCTCTCCCTGCATCATCACCAAACTCACAACCCTGCCTTCCTGCCCTGTCCTGTAAGGACATAAATTAATTCCTGGCTCTGAAAGCACTTAACTTAGATGGGAACAGCTACAACTCACTTGATTTATATTGGGAAACTGAGGCACAGGCAAGAGAATTCCCCCTTGGAGTCAGCAGCAAAGCGCTGCATAGGGAACTGTTTCACCTCATAGCATGGTTCTCTTTGAGGGCAATTTGCACATCCTTGTGTGATGTGCAAGTAAGAACACATGCAATATATCTCTATTTTTCTTCCGTCTTTTTATGACTGAATAATCACACAATCTTTCTTCCATGGAAGTTTGACTGCTGCTGTTTATTGCCCCCTGGAAACAAGATGACAACAGCCCACGGCTCCTCCGCAGCAACTCGCAAAGGTCTCCTAAGCAGAGAATTATGCCTGTTGGAGGCAATAAACAGCAGGAACAGTGGAGTGACTAAGCACCAAAGATCCTGCAGTTGTGTAGAAACTAGCAATGAAAAGGAGGCAAAGAAGCCCTGGAGAATGGTGCCTTAGGAAAAATGTTACCAGCATTTTCTAAAAATGAAGATTTTTTTGCATAAAACACTGGCCAAATTTGAACCTCATTCCACTGCTGAACCTGCCTGTGATCCTGGATATGACTTCCATGCTTAAGCATCAAGACTTAATGAAAAACTGGTAAATCACAGGAGAATTGGCCTGAAGTACACTGAGATGTATTTTCCTGCTCTCCCTGAAGTTGTTTGGGTATGTGGAAATACTGTAGAGCCTCCTGTGTATCAGGAGAACGTGCAGACAGAGATGGAGTCTTTTCTGTTTAAAGCCATCATGTGTCGGGACTTTGCTGCTGAGCCTACCCCTGGCTGGCTCTGATGCCATTTGGGGAACCCTCATTTAGTCAGAAAAGGATCAAAACCTCAAGGGATCTCAGCACAGGATACTGCCCACATAGTCTCTTTTCTCTGAAGCAGAGCTGCACCTGCAGTAGCACGGGCACCACGTGATCCCGTAAAATCACTGTCCCAATGAAATCCTGATGTACAAGGGAAAAAAAAAATTAATCTCGTTTTGTTCCCTTCCCTGACCACCTCCTTCCCACATTTTTCTTCTTGATTCATTTTTATGTTCAGTGATATAAATTTTCCAGGTCAGTGCTAAGTCCCTTGCTTGTGTGATCTTTACATACCAGCAAACATATGCAGAGAGATGAGAGGAAACCAAGTGCAAATCAATCCATCCTGCTGACACTTTTATTTATTTTCTTTCTGCATCTGCCACTGCTCAACTGCCTCTGTGTGTGTGTGAAAGAGGGATGGAGAAAGGGGTTGGGATACTGGTAGAGCCACTGAAGAGCTCTCTACTTGCAAGTGTAGCTGTCCCCTTTCCTTCCTACTACCCTGCTATCCATTGCTATCCATATGCATTCTGCTTTGTGACAATTAAAAAAAAAAAAAGCATCAAATAAAAAATAACAGGGCTTTTTAGTGCTGATAGAAGATGCTGGGGTGACAGTCAGGAAGCCAAGCCCAGACTCGACACTGGTGGTAAAGCTGCTTTGCTGCTGAGTGCATCGAGGGCTCACAAGAGAAAGGCACCGGTGTCTGCAGCCCGAGCTGAGCTCCAAGGGTGAAATCAAAGACAGACATACATTACCTGTGGACCAGGCAGAGAGGAGCACTCTTAACACACTCTGACTATTATATTTCATGGTTGTGACATCCAGCAGCCACACTGAGAGAAGAGACAGGATTTTGTACTTTTAGGTTTGCATTTAACCATGCCATCCCACTGAAATGCGCAAGCCAAGGTTAATCATGGCACACAGTGGAGTTCTTTGCTCACTAGGCTTGGGCCAAGACCTGGATTTTTTCATGTAGTCTGTATCACCTGTAATGATTTCTACTCTATGCCAATCCAAGATGGCTCAGAATTATCAACTAGAGCAGGGTCCAGTGGCTGTTAAGTTTCCCACATATTAAATAATTCACACAATCTCCATCTAGAGTATTTAACTTTTTCAGCAATCCTGTTTTCTCTTCTCTTTTAGGAGCTAAGCTTCAAGAACTCATGACCCACCAGATATTTGCAGAGTGGCATGTATTCAAAATGCAATTCTTTTATAGCAGTGGTGTTATCACATATTGAACTTGTTCCTGGAATGAGCATTGCTTAGGAGTTGTCAATACTTTAATCTGATTTATACAAGCTGTGTTCTCCCTCTCTCTCCCTCTTCCCTCAAATAAACGCTAATAAGTTCTCAACCTGGACAAATCCCAGGTAGTGGGATCAGTACCTGGCAATATATCAGCTTTGTTGCTGAAATCAGGGATGAAGCAGGGACAATTGAAAATGCTTTTCCCAGTTGTTTTTAATTCAGCTTGCAAATAGCTTGGTGCCTGTCTAAGGTATGACTGCCCTTTAGGAATACACTTCAATTCTTATACTACTGTGTGCCAATTAAGTAATTAATGAAAGTGTGGAAAATCCATAAAAAAAAGTTGGTTGCATCCACAGAGAACATTAATACTGCAGCATGTCTTGCCCATGAATAAAACCTGACAGCATCTGCCAATTCAGAGGGAACTACTTGTTCTGCTGTTAAGAGATCAAGTTCAGGTGCTGATCAGAAGATTTTCAAGACCTGGTCTATAACTTCTCTGTGGACTGGAAAGTATTTGCAGGGCACGTGTCTTTGTCCTCCACGACTCAGTTGTCATTTTACAACCATATGATGCATTAGACATTGCAGGACATGAATGTCACTGCTTTGAACCTCAAATTCTGTCATCATGATATTGTGCCAAGATGCAATCTCAGCCAGCATCTTGATTTGATTTGTGCATTGCTTCAGAATTCACTCCAGGAGGGCTTAGGGTCCAATTCTGCAAACAGCTCTGCAAATGAGAAGTGATACCCACCACTGCTTACAGACCTTGACATCCAGCAGCCATGTTCTCAGAGCATGGAGCAGCACCCCCAATCCTGGCAAAATTACATGGAAATGGTGGCCATTTCCAAACTTCACCTGACCTCAGACGCAGTGCTTGATTTCTCTGTGTTACAGTGAATCCAGATGGACAACAGGGAAAGAATCAAGGGACTTGCTGAAAACCCAGCTGCTGCTTCTGAGCTTGGATTTTCCAGGTCAATACATTTCAATTTTTTTCCACCGAAAGAGAGAAAACTCCACTCTTCCACACTCAGTCTTAAATCAAGCTCCCGCAAGATAATCTTAAAAAGGAATTTCTTGCCTGTTAAAAGAGGAGATCCACTCCCAACCCACATTTCTGCACTGGTTGTTTTTGATTCAATAAACTCAGTGTTTGTATTGTCTCTGTATGTGTGAACCCTCGCATGACAAAGAGATCCAATCAGACAACTCTTGCACTTTTCTCCTTTCTATGGAGCAATATGAATAGTTGCTCTATGAAGCAACTTCTGAATATGAAAGAGGGAAAATGTCAAACTGTTGTTAAAACATATGATCAGCAAGGCAAATGTATTGCCTCAATATATCATCTAGGATCAAAATGTGCATTTTATAGTAGACAATTAGTGGTAATCACAGGATCTGTCACCTAAAACCTAGGTCTGATCCCTGGTACAGACAAAAGTAAGGATTCAGTGGACAGCCATGCTGAATGGGAGAAGTAGTTCTTTTATTATTGTATAATTAAGCTAATTCTCCTCATCTGTTATTGTTGTCGTTCTTATACTTTGTAATCCTTTTTACTGGACATAAATATTCCAAACAGCAGTAGTTTCTTGGATGCCAGAAGCTGAGCTTAGACAAACTTTTGCAATTCTCAAACCAGGTCATGAGCAAATTTTCTGTGGATCCTTCCTAAATCTTTCTCAGGGTTAGGCAAGAATCAGTATGTTACACAAAACATCAAATGAGAGCTTGTAGTTGAATTTTGACATATTTGACTACATGACAAACACTAAATTTGTTACTTATTGTACAATGTATAACATCTATGTTTATTTATAGCCCCACTGAGGACAGTAAAACTTTGTTCTACTCACTTGTAAAGAACCCTGCATACCTGTGCCACCACAAGAATAAAAAAAATATTAATTGCATTACCAGTCCATTGAGCTATTCATGCCACTCTTTCTCCCTCACCACCCTGTATTAAGCCTTTTAAAGCCAAAAGTGGTGTAAATCTTTTTAAATGCCAGAGGACCATTTTGCTAAAACACTATCCATCTTAATAGCATGTCAGATTTCTGAATGGGAATGACTTCTTTGGTGGGAACAGGCCTATAACTTATACTGCTTCTCATTTCCTGAAGCACTGGAATTGTGCTGCTCCCTGATGTTATTTTATTAAGATGCGATTTGTCATCATATTGCTGAAAACAAGATAAAATGCTGGCTAATTAAATTCCTTATTTAACTTGATGAGCATCTGCTTTCTGTAGTCACATTCTTTTAAGCAGAACCATCATGGCTGTTTCTCAGGATCTGGCTATTACAATTTTTACTATGATCAGAAAGGGGAAATGCCCTCCCTAAACAAAGCACGTGTGCTCCCATTGCCTCTGACCCTCGTTGTTTATAATAAGAGACGTATGGGCAGATTGCAGCAGTACCTTGCAAGCACACTGCCCTGACACTTCAAGAGCACTCCCTGTTGAGGAATAATTGCTATCCCATGGAGCCCAGTGGAAATCACTGAGACAAGCTGGTAGCAAAATACTGCAGCTGACAGCAAGTGTTTTCTAGATCAGGCTGCTATACAAAATATAACAAACAAATCACCTTGTGACTTCCCCCTTCTGTAGCGGATGAGACTCCCATCACAAAGGAAAATCTTCTCTGTTGAAGGAGCAGGCTTAACAGGCTTAAGCACACACTTCAAGTTGAGCATGTGCTTAAGTGTGCTGTTTGTCAAGGCCAGATTCTGGCTCACTTTCCAAGAACTGCACTCACAGATGATGAGAGCAACCTTCCTGCATCATTGGTTGAGTGAGGACTGGGGTAGAAGAGAGTCCTCTGCTGAGTCCACCTTCCTAATTCAAGCAGCAGTCTTACATTGCTCCCATCTAAGCCACAGCAGAGGATGGCAAACAATTGTATCAGAACCCACGGTAACCTTGGGGCATTTAGGCAAGTCTTGAGCATGCCACAGGTCTGGGTCTGGCTCTTGGAAGACCCCTTGGCATCAGACCTTGCATCCCACAGAACTCCAGAGGTGCTTTGCCAACCCCTTTTGGTCTGGATTATGCTTTGAGATCCTTCAAGGAAAGATGCTGCTCCTGTGAAAGAGCAAAGAGCTACTAATATTACATTGGTGTAATATCACACCAGTGACCTCTGATTCTACTGCTTAAAGGATATCTCCATATCTCCAGCTCTCACACACCAGGAGGAGAAAGGGCAGAGAACTGTGGCTAGCTTTAACAAACAGGATCTCAGTACTTGGCTTCATATAAATACAAGGCCATAGGATTAGCTGCTTCTTCTGAGCTTGAAAACCAGGCCAATCATTTAAGCTCCAGAATAGAATAGAAATGCAACATTGGTTTGTTTAACCTCATTTCCTAAAGAAATAAAGCTTATGCAGTAAATTGTCTCTGTGTGCACGCAAGCTTTTCCTTTTAACTTGGTACCCTTCTGCTAGTTCAACTGTGTTTTACAAAGATAAAGTTCTGTTGAGCATCTGAACAAAAATTCCCAACCAGTTGTGTAGAGCAGAGGCGTGTGCTCTGCTCCAATCTTAAGCGTAAGATACTGAAGAGTCTACACTGCCAGTGCCCTCACCCCAGCTGGATCACAGCCCATATTGTGTTAAATGCTGGTGACACAGAGGCTTTGGAAACACTGTTTGAATCTCAATGTAGGATGCGGAGTTTTTATGTTTTAAATTTTTGTTCTGGGTGCCAATGAGCTGCCTCCCCACACCTGGGCTGCATCACACAAAAGACCACGAGTAGACTCAGCTTTGCAGCAGCTCTGTGAGGCAGTGGCCTGGCAGTGAAGCGGGGGCCATGTGCTGTGCAGACCATTGCTCTGGACTGGAGCTATGGAGGGGAATCCAGCCAAGAAGGACAGAAGGCAGAAAAGAGACCCTGCAATCTGTTGGAGGGGTTGTACTATAAACAAGAGCAGGAAGGCTTCAGCATGCCAGGGAAGAACATGCTGGTTAGATAAAAGAGGCTGCTTCAAAAGAATGGAGGGTGACTAATTTTTCTTGCCCTGAGTAGCCAAAAAGCAGGGAAAAAGAAGTGGTCTTCACTGAGCTGGCAGTCAGAGGAGGGAAGCAACCTTCTTATGCTAGAAAAATGCACAGAAAAGCCTCTGCAGATGCCCTTTCATCAGAGTTTCAAGGACAATAGGATTCAGCAAACTCCAAATTTTGTCTTTGGTCCTACAAAGATGCTCAGGGAAAGGGCTTGAGCTGTCAGATGGGCCAAGAGGCCATGGTCCTTGATGTGCCTCAATGGCAGAGGGAAAGTAGAGGGGATTAACAGCTGTCTAAGAAAACAAATCCAGGGAATGGTAGGGGATGCAGGGTCAGCACCTCTCTAAATACAAGCACACCCTGGCCGTCCAAGCCCAGGGCTCAATTTCCCCATTAGGCAGCTTTGAGCTCCTTGAGGATCCCAAACCAGAGCAGAGGAAGCACAACCCCAGAGCCTACAGAGGACAGGTCTCTGGTCAGACCCTAGCAGTCCAAAAGAAAGGTTTCTCCAACTGGATGCTCTGACAGCCCAGAGGCCTTTCTCTGACTCTCCTGCACCACAACCTTCTCTCAAAAAAGCTGACCTGTATGTCCCCAGTCTGACCACTTGACTGGTCGTAGCTGGGTAGGAACTGATAATATGGGATTAATTTATTTTAGAAGGTGCAACTACAAGTTCTCCACAGTGGGCCAAAGGTTGGGGCAATTGGGCATTGGTTATGGGGTCTCTGAGCTCAGTGTGGGCTACCAAAACCCTCCCAGAAGCTGGGGCATCTCAGGACCCTTAGCCTGGGCTGATTTCCAGTTCTCTGTTGGATAGTTTTGCTACACACACTAGCCCTGCATGCAATTCAGCCCCAGGAGAGTGGGGCCACTCATCCAGGAGGAAGGAAGCCAGCTCCGTTCATGTGGAGAACCACCAAGGTGTGTTGGCAAAGTGGTAAAATGGGGCAAATATTTTCAATATGACAGCAGTAGGACCTCTAAAGAGCAGCCCAAGACCCCTCAAAGGATAACCCATGAGATTCCAGAATGGCTCTGGAGTTTTGGGAGACTCGTAATGCAGATATTAGCTGCTGCTCATATAAAAGGCACCATACAGGCAATTCTGGCTCATTTGGAGCCAGCAGTCAGCCAGCCCAACCCATGAGAGGAGGTTTAGAGCATGATCCAAATGATGCAAAGATCCTGCTAAGAACAACACTGAGAACCCCATTTCTTTCCTTAATTTTTTCAGCAATGGGAGCATTTATTTGGAAGGCTGTGAACCATTTCCTCTGCAGCAGAGCTGGAGTGCACTATCCCTCCCAGTCCTCCCAGGATTTTCACTCTGCATCTCTGCCCCTGACCCAGTATGTGGAGGATGAGTCCAAGCCACTGCTGGAAGCATGTTCTGACTGAAAGGACACCTGGAGTGCACCAGCAAACTGCTTGCAAGCAGCCTCTCGTTTTGTAGGTCTGTTCTCTGCATGGCCGGGCTGTTCCTTGTGTCTCGCTGAACTTGTGCCATATGGAGCAAATGCTTCAACGTCTGTCTGTGTCTGCCTGACCGTGCAACTCAAGAGCTCTCTGCAAGCCATGCTCTGCTCTCAACGTTTGCATGAGCTGGGGACAGTCCCTGAATGGGGCTTTTCTCACTCTTCCCAAGTTGTTTTTTTTTTTTCCCCACAAGGTCTCTCAAAGCATAAGGAGCCATCGCCAGAGACTTGGAACTGGATAGCTGCTGGCAGGGAGAAGGCGCCTGGAAACAGTTGCAGGGTTGTGCTCTGCATGTTCCCTCTCTCTCTCATCCATGTGTGACACTGGGATCTGGTTTAGCTCTGGGCAGTTCAAAGTGCCACAGGAAAGAGAGAAAAAAGGTCTCTCATAGGCTCCTTTCTCTCTGTGCTGCGCAGCCACCTGGAGTCTGCTGGCTTGCAGGGGAAGAAAGGGCAAAGGCAGAAGATCTGGACAGAGACCATGGGGCTGTGCATCCCTTCCCAGCAAACATGCTCTGCAGCGAGAGGACCTGGAACGTGCAAAAAGGTTTGATTTTTTTTGCTTGAGAGAAGCTGGGACAAAACCCTGGACCCAGACATCTCCTTAGCCTGTGGTTTTCTTTAAAAGTGGTGTGTTTGCAAGTGCCTGCGTGGATGTGGTGTGCTCATGTGTGCGTGTGATTCCCAGGTGAGAAACAGCACTCCCAGGGTTGTGGTGTGTGTTGAGTTGCACCTCACTCTTCCTGTCTGCCTTGTTTTTCTCAGGCTGACAAGCTCCTGACTAATGGCAGTCACTGCTGCTTAATCAGGAAGCAATTTAATGATAACCTTTTCTAATTAACCAGCAGAGAGAAGAATGAATAAACTGTGAAACAGCCAGCTGGCTTCAGAGTCCTGAGCCAAAGGGTCTGTCAGGTGGGAGAAAATGCTGTCTGGGGACACGGGTGGCAGCTCTGAGCCTGCCACTGGGCAGGGTAGTAAAATTCTGACATGGGAGGGGGCTGTGGTGTTCCCCAGGGCCTCTTCTCTGCTTCCTCCCCAGCTGCTGCTCCGGTCACTCACATAGGGAATGTGGCTGTTCAGGAAAGGCATCTCGATGTGTATAATCAAGCCCCATGCATAATTAAAACTCTGAGAAGCCCTTTTATTTTATCTTTTTATTTTAACTGATGCAAATATGAGTAATCACCTTATTTTGAAGATGTTCACAAAATCATAAACCAGCCCAAATTGGAAAGCACCTCGAAAGACCATCTGATCTAACCCTTTGTGGGAAAGGGAGCCTAGATGAGGTTATCTATCACCCTGTCCAACTGGATCTTGAAAACTTCCAGTGATAGGGACCCCACTATGTCTCTAGGGAGGTTGTTTCAATGATTGATTGTTCTCAATGCAAAAAATTTCTTTCTCATATCAAGATGAAACCTCTTCCAGTGTAATTTCTTGAATAGCATAGGACTCAGTATTGCTCCCTGAGGGACAGCACTTGTGACAGCTGCCAGCCTCCATAAAGCCCATTTATTGCTGCCTTCTTCTGTGGCCTGGGAGCCAATTTCCTATCCATCTCACAGAGTCTCTCTCCTGTCTATCTGGTCAACTCATCCAGGAGGAGGCCATGGGAAACATGGTCAAATATTTTGTTGAAGTCCAGATTAACAACCTCTACTACTCTCCCCATGTAGACATAAAATGTAATTTGGGTGTAGAAGGTGGTCAGGTTAATCTGCCATGATTTGCCTGTAGTAAATCTGTGCTGGCTTTCCCTAACACCTGCTTCATTTGCTTAGTGAGTTTCTTGAAGACTGTATTACTTTCCAAGGGCCTGGAGTAATACTAATGGGCGTGTAGTTTCCTGTGTCTTCTTTTGTGTTCTACTTGTAGAAAGCCCTGACATCTATCCTCTTCCAGCCTCCAGGCAGATCCCCTCATCTGTCTGGTCACTAGCAGTGTCCCCAGCGATCAGTGTTGGGCCCGGTCCTGCTTACTTGCAATCTGGATGAGAGGATCGAGTTTACTATTAGCGAATTTGTGGAAGACACCAAGTTGGGTTTAATTGTCACTCTGCAGAGAAAGCCGGACAGGTTGGATGAATGGGCTGAGACCAGGCTATGGCATTCAACATGACCAAGTGGCAGGCCTTGCACTTCAACCACAACAACCCCAAGCAGCGCTACAGGATGGGGGCAGAGTGGCTGGAAAGCTGCCCAGGAGAAAAGGACCTGAGGGTGCTGGTCAATAGTGGCTGCACACAAGCCAGCGTGTGTCCAAGTGGCCAAGAAGGTCAGTGGCATCTGGCCTGTATCAGCAGTAGTGTGGCCAGCAGGACCAGAGCAGCGATTGTCCCCCTGTACTCAGCGCTGCTGAGGCTTCCCCTTGAGTGCTGNGCAATGGGCTGCCCAGGGAGGTGGTGGAGTCACTGTCCCTAGAGATGTTTAAGGCAAGACTGGACGTGGCACTCAGTGCCATGGTGTGCTGACATGGTGGTGTTTGGTCATAGGTTGGACTCCGTGGTCTCAAGAGGTCTTTTCCAACCTACCACCAATATTCATTCAATAATCAAAACGACAAAGCAGCCTTGCACCGATGCCAGCTGCCGCTCCTAACGCCCGGGGGCAGACTCGTTCCTCCCTGCTGACAAGCGCCGTCACCCTTTCCCA
Organism: Phainopepla nitens; assembly: GCA_013400175.1. Classification (NCBI taxonomy): domain Eukaryota; kingdom Metazoa; phylum Chordata; class Aves; order Passeriformes; family Bombycillidae; genus Phainopepla; species Phainopepla nitens. The sequence continues at coordinate 160,819 of VXBQ01014805.1, read as the reverse complement.
CACATCAGCTCCACAGTTTACTCCCCGCTCGGTCACCATTCAGGAACAGCACCCGCTGGCGTGCCAGACCCACACACCAGGGGCAGCCACCGAGGGGGTCCGCCCCGGCCCTGCAGCGCTGCGTGCTGGCTGGGGCAAGGCTTCAGCCTGGGGCCGGCAGGAGAGCCCCGTACACCGTACGGGCCCTCAGCAGGTGGCGGGGGCGGCCCCGGGGTCCCGGCCCCCTCCACGGAACGCCAAACCCCAGCGCCCCCGAGATGGCGCCGCAACCGGAAGACTACATTTCCCAGCGCCCCGCGCGCCCCGCGCGCCGCTCTGATCTCCCGGCGTGCTGTACNGCGGGGAGGCCCGAGGGACGGGGTGGGCCGGGACCTCCGTGGAGTATGGGACGGGAGCCTGCCCAGCTCATGGGAGAGGAGGGGGCAGAGGGTGAAGCCCACCGCCCGCAGGGAGGTGAGGAAGGGAGGCGGCGGGCACCCCGCGGGACATGGGGCGGCGGGCGCATGGAGCGAGGCGGGCTGCTGGGACACGGCACGGGAGCCAGGTCCTCGCTTCTGTTTGATCCCTGACCTGCGAGTGGAGATTTCTCAGGAGGAGCTGGCTCTGACCTGTGGGTTCAGCATGTATCTGCCACGCTCTGGGGAGATAGCCAGGAACCGAAGGTGAACAGGGAAGATGGGCATCGTCCCATCTTTGCTAATCGGTACCCGGAATAGGACACACGCTACCAAAGACTGCAGGGATGTAATCCTTTGCCTGCTTGTGCCTTCGCAGGGCCGGCTCTACAGTGCAGGGTGTCCCCGTGCTTTGCTGTTTTATTAGCGCTCTTGGGAATTGTAGAGAAAAGTACACAGAACTGTAGTGGAATAGGAGTTTTCTCCTTTTCTCATATGTTTTATTTATGCAGGACTGGCATGCAAGGCCTCATCAGTGTCTGTCACCATCTCCTTGCTGATAATGGCTCAGCATTGGTGTGACTAGATTTGTGTAGGATCAGTTACAGTAGTACTCAATCACTAATAATACTAAGTTATCAATAATAACAATTCGTTCTGGGGTGGGGTTTTTTGTTTGTTTGTTTTGTTTTTGTTTTTTTTTGTAGACTGGCCTCCGTTTCTCTAAAGGAGCAGGTGCCTCTGTGATTAATTCCCGATGTAGTTTCGGTACAGATTTGTTGTTGGAATTGTTGAAGATGTCATCAGGACTTACAGAGGAGCAAAAGAGAAGGATTGAAGAGAACCGCCGGCTGGCCTTGGCCAGGAGGGCAGAGAGGCTGGCAGCCCAGGGAGCCGGGCACGTGGGCATCGCTGCGGCTCCGCAGAAAGAGCAGGGTCTGGGCAGTGCGGGAAACTCGAAGGAAGACAACAGTCATGTCGGGTTCACCAGCCAGCACCGACAGAATCCAAACACGCCTGTGGAGCAGAAGAGCTGTCACCAGAAAGGCTATAACCATTACACAGCAAACCAACAGATGGCTGGCTCACACAGAGAACAGGAAAAGAGTTGTTCAGAGGACTCAGAACAAGCAAGTGGCCTTAAGCAGTTCCCTGCAACGATCCCAAATTCTCTGAGTTATTCCCATAAACATTACTTGCATGCTGGTAGTCAGGAACATGGACAACACACTTTAATTAATCATGGAACATTCCAGCAGCCCCAATGCTACCCAGCTTTCAAAAACCCCACAGGACCACCTCATCCAAGATTCACTGATAATGAGCACCCTGATGGTAGTAAAGATTTACAAACTCAGAACAAATCTGCCATTAAATATGTTTCACCACCAAGCAGCGCCGCCCTAAGTGATTCAGAAATGCTGATAAACATAGACAGACCGACAGAAAGAACAGGGGGAGGTTTTGTCTCTCAGGCCAGTGGTAGGATGCAGAAGCTGACCAGCTCTGCTGGTGTGGGCTCTACCTTTGAAGCTGCCTCTCACAAGAAAGCAAATAATGCTACAAAAGGAAAATGTGTGAAATATGGGGAAGGCCGATTCCAGGTTGATATAGGGTATAATGCTGAACTTATTGCTGTGTTTAAGAAGGTACCAAGCAAAGCCTATGGTAAGAATTGTTTGTTTGCTGTTATCTCTATTTTAAATTTGGTTTAAGTTTTGTAGTTGCTACTTGCTCTTACCAGTTTACCTGTTGCTGGGGTGGAATATATGCTATTAATGGGGGATTAAAGAAGTAAATACAGATTAAATTGGATATAAATTTTGGACATAAATAGCTTGAGCTTAGATTTAGAAAAGAAGTCAGAAGCCTTGCTTTATGAGCATGCTCTGAGAAGTTTAGTGGCAGCAGCAGCTGGTCAGAGGTTTTTGGAAGTGAAGGAAGCGAAGTTATAAATTGGGAGGTGAAAATGCATCACTTCAGCTATAGTTCAGAGTTATGAGCTGATTCTGTTTCCTGGGTTAGAGAGAGCAGTGGAATCTCCCCCTTTTGTCTTTTCCTCTGATATTTTACCTCTGCCTTTATTTGTTCTATTTTTGTTTTCCCTCATGTGTTGCTGATCCCTGCGATTGGCTGTTGCATTCTTCCAGTCTTAGTATGGATATTGCCCACGGCTTTCTCTGGTGTCATGTAGCTGTAAACTTGGGCATAACTGTTTTTTAGATGTGTGGCAAAAAGTTTGCACGAGTAGATTGAATACTTTTACCTCGCATGAACATTTCACACTACCACTTTTTTTCTGCCCCAAATGATTCATATTCTCCCCTATTACTCTTGCCCTACTTTAGATCCTGCTCTGAAAAAATGGAATTTCAGCATGGAAGATTACAACAGTCTCTGTAAGTAAATGTTGAATGATGAAAAACAAGCGGAATTTTGACGCCGCCTCCTTCCCCTGCTTGCTATAGTTATTGTTTAGCTTTGTTAGTGTCTTGAGTAATAAAAGTAGTGCTACTTAAAGATAATGCCCACCTTTTAGGCATCTAGCTCATAATATTTTTCTGATACGTTGTAGTTGATTAGAAATAATTTAATTTTTCATGTAATCTAAATACCAAGCACAGGTTGCACTTTCTCTACCATTGAATTTTTCAGTAACCAACAAGATCATTGGAAAATTATCTGCTGTGCTAGTACTTGTTTTGAATTTGTTTTGAAAACTGAGTGTGTTCCAGTGGCTAATGCTTAATTTCTGGGTCCATTCATGTCTTTTCTTTCTAAATAGCTCTTCCATAAACATTCTTCTATGATAGCTTTTCTATAAAAAATATTGTTAATTTTGTATGTCAGAAAATTATAAAGGGTAGTTCTCCAGGGTTTTGAGTGAGACTGAAAATTAATTTGCCTTTTTTTTGGTATAACAATGGTGGGTTTATCTTTCTTTTCCTCTCATCTTATTCTGGAAAGATTGAGAGATGACCGAGGCAAACGCTTCAGGTAGGCTTTTCAAAAGCACACTGTATTGAAGTGAGTGATAAATCACTATTGATTTTAGTGGGAACAGAATTAGGCCTGTGTTGAGCACTTTAAAAAACCACAGTTGAGTGCTGGTATTTTAGCTTCCCATGTGGGTTGCCACACATTTATAATTTAAATGCTGTTGGCTTGCTTGAAGTGTATCAAGTACAGATGAGAGCAGAGTCTCTGTACCAAGGAGCTTGCAAATGAAGGGAATGGGTTTTAGAAATCAGGCATTTTTCTTTAAAGCTATGAAATATATGAGTACTCAGTGGAAAGTTCCTGTTTACAATTGATGACAGTATGTGACCAACATTGGCCTGTGAAATTGGGGCACATAGCCTGGGAAAAGGGAACTTAAAAGGGCCTTGAGAATGTAAAAGTGAAAGTGTAAAACAATTATTTTTAAAGTTCCCACTTGTAATTTAGTTTTTCTGAATAATGTGGTCCCATATCACTTTTTTTTTCCTTTGTACTATAAATTAAACATGCAGTCAAGCCTAGAAACAAATGTTGAAATAAAGGAGCAAAATGTGTTTTTTTCCCCCCTAATTCCTTTCAGTTTTAGTTGCAGAGGTGATCTCTAACTACACAATCCTAAACCAATAGCAAATAAAATCTTTTGCTTGGTGCATTGGGAGGAGAAGGTCTAAATTGGTGGTTTCCAATCCCTCTAATTTAAAAATTATTTTCAGTAGGTGCTCTTAAACTTTATTTGGAGTAGAAATCTCAAATGTTTGGATTTATTCAGGAGGTCGCTTATTTTAAAATAAGGCTGGATGATACTCAAATGATTTATTTATTAATTGTTTCAGAAGAAATTGTCTGAATTTCTTTCTCCATTTTCACATCTTGACCACTGAACATAAAGTTTGTACTTTTTTGTTGCCTATTAGATTTCTGGAGTACTTTAAAAGAAGCAGAGTGGATCATGATGTGCAGCTCAATGCTCAAAGGCCTGGATTCACCTGGGTTTGTTCTTAACAGCTCCCAGAGAGGGGAAGTTGCCTTCCACAAGTACTTGGAAGCAGAGTGTGCTTAATGGTCCCCTGCTTTTGAGTCTAATGGACTCTGGAGATGTTAATGAATCTTTGTATTACGGTAATACCTGTGAGGTGGAGGCTTGGGGACAAACGTCACTGCTTTGGTCCTGTAAAACCTCTAAGAAACAGTATTCCTTCCTTAACCATCAGAGTTCAGTTACAATAATAAAGACAACCCATGGGTATAGCCTGACAGAGAAACACAGGGATAAGTGGCATGTTTATTACTGTGGATAGCTGTGTTCTCAGGCTAACATCTGTAAAAGGCTGTGTCCCTCCTCTCCCCATGCCTTGGCATTGTGACAGCAGTGATTGCTGGTGGTGGGTAAGACAGGAGTGCAGGTGGCTGGCTGGAAGTGCAAGTCTAACTGTAAGACATGGAATACAGGCTAATGAACTTAAATTGTAACAAAAAAGATTTAGGAATTTGGACTAGATTCCTTTCTACAGGGTGGGGAACACACATCATTCCTCCTAGATGGATTGTCTGTCAGACACTGACATGAGGCAGGAGACAGATATTTTTAAATTTTTTTCCTTTGCTGTTTACAGACGCACCTTCCCATCTTTTCAGACACATGCTGTTGATCACCATGCCCCTGTCCCTGTGATTTTCGGAGTGAAAGCACTGTATGGCTGTGTGCAATTTACTGCTAAATGTGCTTCTGCAGACTGCTTGCCCTGGCCTAGGGAGCCACATTTTAGGTTTGCTGACAGAGAGGGAGCTTAGGGCAATCACAGTGCTGGACAGGCCCTTGTTCACTTACTGTCACATGTTCCCTTTGCCCCTGCTGTATTGACTGTGGAAAATCCCACTAACCTGCTCCTTCAGGCCATTGCTTTCTCTATTCTTTGTCCCTGTGAATGAAGGGAGGGAATCATCATTGCTTTTAAGCTTGTGTGTGTTCTTTGTTACTAATTCTTTTCTATATTTCTGTGCTTTTCTCCCTAGTGGAAGCAGCAAATCAACTTTCATCAGTAATTCTGGCACCACTGGAAGGAGAAAATGTGGTTGGCTTGGTATCAGGCTCTCATTTTGTTGGCAGTGGGGTTGATGTGAAATCTCTCTTGAAGATGTGTAAGAACTGGAAGAAACCCTCAGCCCTTGTCAAAGGGAAGTGTGTGCTTATCTCTCGCTTGCGATTTGAGGTCGATATCGGGTATTCTGCAGAAGTGATTGGAGTGTTCAAACAGATGGATTCCAGAAATTATGGTGGGTCTCCTGCTGTGTCTGCTTTCTAATAATGACCTTGTTGGAGCTGCTCTTGCTTCATAGAAGAGAGGTTATGAGAGTACATCCCTCTGAAAGAGCATAAGATAATGTGCTTTGGTGAAGATTTTAAAGGGTCTTGTAGTTCTAGTTTAGTGTTGTATCTGTGTCTAGCACTCTGTCCCATGGCAGAACATGTCCTCTTCTGGGCCTCTTAGCTAAGGTGATATTTCAGGTCTCAGCATGATTACATTTACATTTATTGTAAATTCTGTAAATGAGATGGGTTGTGCTGATAATCTGCCAGCAGTACGGAGACCATGCAAAGTTCTTGTCTTTATTATCAAGTGCAGCTGGACGTTCTCTTACTTCTGCTTTACTGTGGTGTATAGTGGCTGCAATTGCCTGAGCAGATTTAATTTACCAATGTTTTTAAGGCGAGTTTAACTGTAGACTATTTTTTATGTTGGCATTCAGATTTCAATGGTAAATATAATTTTTTTCCACTTGTAATTTGGGAAATGAGACACAGAGTGATGAGGTGACATGCACAGTATCACAGAAAGTCAGTGACAGCATGGAGAAGAAATTCTGGGGCTCTAGTTCTTTGGGCAGGGCCCCACCTGGCTCATTGTGTCTTCACCTGACTCTGAATTCAGTCTTCTTTCCCTGGAAGTTGTACACAGATGCTACTCAGGAATAAGCCTGCCAGATAGGTCTGGCATTGATGTTATATTTTGGATATTGATGAATTGATGAATTTCCTCCCGTAGCCTCCTGAGCACTTTGACTCCAGGGTATGGAGGCACAACTGACAGTGATTGTTTTACTGACTGAAGTCAGAGTTTGTTGGTTCGCAAATAGAAACTTTGTACACATACTTCATCCCTCCTTCCAGTTAAGAGAAAGTGGTTGCCAAAATCCTTGAACAGATTGGGTCATTAGGAGAGCTTATCTTGGCTTGCTCTGGTGATACCACCATTTCTAGATGTGCAGTTATACTTTTAAATCTTCTCCAAACTGTTTGCTTAACATGACAGCAAACAGAGGAGAATTGATTTTGATCAAGGTAACAATTCTTCTAAAACAGTTCTGAAATGCAGAGGAAATAGGTAGATAGACATGTTCTTATGGACAGAGAATGCAGTCTTTTTATACGAGAGACTTACATCAGTGTTCGTTGTAACTATTGCAGATATGAATACCAGAAAGTGGAACTTCCTGCTGGAGGATTACCCCAAACTAAGTGAGTAGCTGCGTTTCTCCAGTGAAGGAGAACTTCCTGTGCATCATTTTCTGTCTGTTGCCTTTTGCCTTTATGCATCTGTGTGATGCTGCTGAAACTGGGACTTGCTGAACTGAAATGCAGAACTGTGGTTTAGTCTGGTTTTTTTTTTTTAATAGATGCAAGTTTGCAGAATAATCCAGTCTCTGCAGCATTCTTCTAGCACATCTGCTTCTCAGGTTTTTATGTTTAGTTAAGTTTAGAGAGTGCTTTGAGATGAATAGCATTACACAAGTCCCAAGTATTATAACTATTATTTATCATCCCAGTCAGCATGCTGTGTTTGCTTTGATGCTCTTGTGAGAGTTTGTGGCTGTGGAATTCGGATGGGGTGAGTTTCAGAAGGATAATAAGCCAGGTGCTCTATGCACATCCTTAGGAAGTGTGAGTGTTTCAGAGCTGAAATGCTGTTTCTCTGAGTAGTTTTTCTCCGGCATGGGCTCCTGCTTCCATGGGATACCAGAGTGTGTTTAATAATTAAATGCATGCTTCTATGATGCATGTCTTAATAACATTAGTAATGGTTGTAGGGCTGAAAGCCTTGTGGTGGACCCATGTAGGAAGAAAGGCCAGGTCTTGAAAACAAGTGAGTGTGTCTTGGAGGAGAATGTTAGGAAACTGCAGAGTTGGAATGTTGACATTCCTGATTTTGGTGAGTGCTGATGATCCCTCACAATTTGGTCAGAAAGCCTTTTGTATGTGCAAAGGGCCTGATCCTGTAGCATGTGCCAGGCAGTCTGAGCAGACACATCACCTCCTAGTCTGTCACAGGCTCGGTCATGCTGGCTGGCAGTTGTACACGTTACGTGAGGTATTCAGAATCCCACAGATTTGAGGAAAGGAAAAAAACATTCCATGAATCTTGCAGAGTGTAATTTGTGGGGGCATTTGAGGATTCCAGCATGTGCCTTTTAGAGGAGCAGCATTTGCTTTGTTGCCTGTTCATTTGCCTACATCAAAATTAAAAAAAGAGAATTTGGAAAGGCTGGTTGCCATTTCCAGCAGAGAGATCTGTTAGCTGGGAACTGTTTGTAGAGGTTAATGTCTCTTTGCCTAGTTGCTCAGTCATCTTTATATAAAGGTCACTTCACTAAAAACTGTCTGTTGGATGAATCATGCTGGTGGCAGATATATCTTAATCACTCTCCCAGCTCATGTACAGAACAATAGCAACAGAATTATCAGTGAGCAAATTGTAGCAATTATGCTAGCACATAGCTCGGTCTGTGACTGTAATAACAAGCTTCTGCTGTTCTTCGGGTGGAGAGAGTTCCTGCTATTGAAGAAGTATAAATTAAACTGGAGAGTTTAAAAAGTTTGGTCATTGCCCAACCACAAATGGAAATCTTTTCATATGTATATTTCTTGGAATTGCTTTCCCCCTTTATATGGCAGGGGTCCATCCTGCTGTTTTCCTCTTGGAGACAACTGAAACAAAAATACCTAACTGAATTCTGGTGCATTTACTGCTGGTATAGTGAGTTCTTATTTTAGTTGTTTTTCCAAGCAGTTTTTTTTTTGTCTTCTGGACTTCATATACAAACCAACTGCTAAAGAAAAAAGGAAGTTGCTTCCTGCAATAAAAATCTGTGCACCTGCATTTGTGTTCCTAGTGTAGAGGTGTCTTTGATTTCATAGTCACTGGACAAAAATTATTAAATAAGTTTTCCTGGTCACAGCTCACTGCGTGTTTAAAACTGGTGTTTATATTCTTAGAAATTAACTGTTGGATTAAACAGAAACACTTTTTGTGGGGATGGGATGGAGAGGCTGCTGGAGGGGACTAAAATAAAGTCATCCAGGAGGAGAATTGGCTAGATGCTGTGTTTGTTGTGAGGCATGGGTTGAAAAGATGAAAACTCTGAGGTCTTGGCATAATAGATCCTGGGGATCCCTCTAGTCCAGCTGGAGAGGTAAAGTTGTGAGGCTTCATGGGTGAAGGAACAGTAGTACTGAGGAGCTGACGTGTTTGGAACTTCCTGTGTTCTGGCCTGTAAGCTGGTTCTGCCCAGGAGAACAGAAGTGGCCACCAGCTGAGCAGGGAGGTGCTGTTGGTCCTGAAGTATGGCTGTTGGGAGTGCTGCAGCTGGTGGTACAAGAGCTGTTTCCCTGAGTCTTGAGCTGCTTTCTGGTTTCTTACCCAGTGTGGTAAATAAGTGTGGTAAAGTGGAGACAGAACCCAGCTGTGAATTCAGGGAACAGGAGAAAAGAGTTTTCAAAATTGAAGATGAGTGATATTCTTTAGGTAACTGTCTTGGGTCACATCTGATGGTTTTGGCATGGTGGAAGCCTCAGAGGTACAGAATCCCAAGGTCTAGATAAAGATGTCCCTGCTTTCTAGGCTTCAGGAGTGCTTTTGTTCATATCTGTGCTTTGATTTCTGAGTAAAGTGTGCCCTAGCTGCCCTCAGCATGAATAATCCAGCTCCAGCTGTATTAGTAGCAGTCGTCTCTGAATGATGGCATCAGTTTCAGCTTTTTTATAACCAAGTCTAAGTACGAGGGGAGGAGATGTGATTCATCATGTGGCGCCAGAATAGTCTTTAGGGAAGAGGCCAGGCTAACACCTGTGCATGATGCCATGATTTCTGTGAGCTGTTTAAGGATAGGAAATGATCTTTTTGACGAGGTTGAGGGTTATGTCCTGAGATCTATAATGGAAGTGTGTGTTTGTTGTCCCTTCAGATAATAAACTGCTCTGTTCTTTGCAGTGCAAGTGTTATTGAGCCTCGTGTCAGCAGAAGTGGAGCCACTGCCCGAAGCAGTAATTAAGGCCTTTGCTGCTCAACTCCAGAGATCTCCATCACAGACAGACATTCCTGATGCTGACCTTTCAGTAGTGGACTCCAAAATTGTGACGAGCCTCATGCCCTTTCAGCGGGAAGGTGTGAAGTATGTCCTTTTTGCATGCTGTTAAGTGCTAGTCCTTGTCTAGAATTGTGTCGTTTATATTGGTGCCCTGGTTGCCTTGTCCATGGAGGGTTCTGCATTTTTCTAGAGTCTGGACCTATTATACTCTGGAATTTTGGGCTTTTAATTGTTTGGCATAGTATTGGGCTTTTGACTGTTTGTTTGGGATTTTTTTTTAAATTTTTTTTTATTATTATTTTTTGAGTGACACATCTGTTTTATTTCTAGATAGAATTCGTCATGAGTCAGGTGTAGTAGTATTTTGCTAGTTTAAAATATTGTTCAAATGATACATCTCTGATTTCCCTCTTGTGATTCAGTATGTACATAATTGTCATATGATTTTTTATTTTGTAAGGTAATTGTTTTTTTTCCCAAGTGCATCTCTTCTGTTGTTGTTTTTTTGAATATTAAAGACGCATGGGAAGGGACCAGAAAATGGCACCCAAGCCTTAAAAGATTTAAAATTACTATTAAAATTACTATTTAGTAAATATTATTAAAATTACTATTATTACTATTTAAAATTACAGATAAAAATTTAAATGTCCCTGTCCCCATCATATATGATCATTAGTTGTTGATTACAATATGAAGTCCAGGACAATCTGTGCTTAATGGTCTTACATTGCTGTTGTTTTTAGTAATAATTTCTTAGCTCAGCCAGAATGAACTCTGGAACACAATGTGAGTAATATCATGGAAAGAATGTGCTTTAAATAATTGTCAAGTGTTGAGATTACTTTTCGTATGAAATCAAAATCTCTAAGGACTGGGCTGAACCACTCTGTTCAGGAGCTTCCAAGCTTTGAGAGATTTCTGAGAGTTGCTCCCTTGTATGAAGACTAAGGGGGAAAATCCAGGTTTACTGAAGAAGCCAGATCACTTCCAGGTGATGCACATTAGAGGCTTGGTTATGACTTGTGCTCATCTTGGTTGCCAGATAGTAACCCATTTCTTGACTCTTTCCCTCTCTGTTTTCCCCAGTTTTGCCATTTCCCGAAATGGACGCTTGCTCCTCGCGGATGACATGGGCCTGGGCAAGACCATCCAGGCCATCTGCATTGCTGCCTATTACCAGCAGGAATGGCCCCTGCTGGTGGTCACTCCTTCTTCTGTGAGGTTTACATGGGCAGAGGTACTGTGAGCTTGGGCATGTGCACGGGCTCAGTAAAGAGCCTCTGTGATGGTTAGACTGTATTGTGCTTTGCAAAAGTTAAACTTCTAAATGTATGAAGGCAAAGAAACAAAAAAATTGTACTGGTTTAGAAACTTGATGGTGGGAAATTGCTTGGTGGTGACTGTCTGGTATATCCCTATATTTTTTTTTTTTAATTGGCTGATTTTCTTTTTGTAGTCCAGCTGATCTGTTGGGAAAAGGGGCAGCTGGAGAAAGTGTGTCCTCTGACCCTCTGTTAACTTTGTTCGTGCAAGTCAGTTGGCTCCAAGGGGGCATTTTACTCATCAGTGTCAAAGATAATAGTTACATTCAAGCAATTGTCTTGTATTTGAGCCCATCATAGCAGTATTTGCCAGTTCCTTGGCTGGAACAGAGGCCCAGGTGCTGGGATTCTCCACCCTGTTCAAAAGGCCCCATTATCATCATCATTAAATGTCTGTCATAATATGTGTTTTGGCCTGTCCAGTGTATGCTGCTGACTCCTCTGGGTCCTTTACTCGTGTTGGTCAAAGCCCAAGAAAGCTTGTATGGGTGAGAAATGTGTCTTGTAATAAATCACTGCCATAGTTTGTACACTTGGGCTGTTGGGTTGCCACAGGCTAGTGAAATGTTCACCGTGGGAGAAGTAGGTGAGCCAGAGCTTTTAGGTCAGTAAATTCTTTCCAGAGAAGGAGGAGATGGCAGTTTAGCTTTCCCTGGAAAGTGGCATTGATGAGAAAAGTATTGATTGGGATTTGCTGGTTTTGTGCTGTAACCAGGTTGCTAGAGCATCTTGATGCGTATTTTAAAATCCAGTAATGCAACAAAATGCAGGGTGAAAAGAAAATAAAGTTGTTCACTGAAAAAGGGAGTGATGCTTATCATACTTAAATTCCAAGATCTATAGACTATGGGACAACACCTAACCTGAATCCATTGCTTCTGTGGGATATCTACCAGGAACTACTTGGGCATAGGTTTCCTAGGCCCAAATATTGGGCAGTATTGGGCAACTGCAAATAAACTTCTACATTCTGCTTCAGGAGATTTAAGAGATATGAGGCATTTTTGTTTGGTTGTTTTGTTTGTTTGTTTGTTTTAATTTGAGTGCTTGATTTCTTCCTTCCCCTACTTCCAGCTGCCCAGGAGTCTCTTGGGGAAGATGTTTTATTAGGACATTAGCTTTAGAGATCTGGTTGATTTTTTTGAGTACGTGATGGATGCAGATGTAAGAAAAATGTGTGACAGAAATTCAGAAGGTGAAATTTATTATAGTCTGTAATCTACTCAGTTCATTCTTGTACAGATATGTTTTACTGTAATGGTAGAAGCTTTGTGGTGTCTCTGAAACGAAATTGGCAGAAATTTTCTACATCTTAGCCATATCAGTGTTTTGGTTTGGCTTTCTGTGCTCAGGCCACTGAATGACTTCATAGTCAAGGTGCCATAGGAAGCTGGTGGGAAGGGGCAAGGTACTCCTGGGTCTGAAGTGTTGCACCCACGTGCATTTGGAGTTCAACATTGAAACTTCAATAATTAACAGGGTAGTTTTGTAGCATTTCTTGTGGACTAAGGTCAGCACTCTGTGAAAGATTCAGGATCAGTTTTATGGTGTAAATTAGTCACATGCCCTTTCTAAAAGGAGAGGGCAGTGCAGTAGGAGTTTCCAAGTACTTTCCTTTTGCTGCCACCTTTGTCTTAAATTTTGATGTGGTGTCAAGCACAAGCTTTTATGGTTGGTATCTAGGCTTGCCTGCGCTCATTTTGGTTGTGGTGCTTTCAGTAAGTGGAGAAGGATACTTAATTGTTACTTTCTCACATACTGAGAAATGTGAGAAGCTCACATTCAAATCCTCCTGCTCCTGCATGAGATTGCTGAACAGTGGAGAGGAATGATTGTGGCTGGAGGATTTCAACAGGCGAAGCTCCTAGAGACAGAGATGCCATTTCTCATCACCATTTGGTTGCATTTCTGTAGGGACCAGATCCTAATGGGCCCAGACAGTTTTCTGCAGAGCAACATCAGCAGAACTCAAATGTTGCAGAGAGCTTGGTGTCACTGGGGACAGAATTACAAGGGAAATGGTGGGTGGTCTGGCTAACAGATGGGTTTGGGGGAGGATATCTTGCTCTGGTGTGTGGAGCATTTCAAGAGGTTGATTGAGTGACAATTACCACATGAATTTCAGCTGCTGTCATAGAGCAGCTGGTGTGTTGTCAATTTGATCTTTTCATTTTGGTTTGAGTTTGTTTGTTGGTATTTTTTTGGTGGACTTTTTAAGAAGAGGAGGTAGAGGAAGAGATTTGTTCATCTGAGTGAGTTGTACTTCACCCTCACCGTGGAGTAAACATTGCTATAGTGATAGATGTTTATGTTAGAAGTCTATGTTTCACGACCTTAGGTTTCTTGTTGAGTAGGAAAACTAAATTTCCCTGTAAGCAGTGGTCACAGTATTCTCTGGCTCTGAGCATAGCAGGTACCTCTCTCAGGAGGTTATACACATTTCCACTGAAGATCAGATTTTTGTTGGGTTTTTTTGGGGCATTACTGGGGTTGGTTTTGTTTTTCTTTTGTTTGTCTGTTATTGAGAATTGGTTACAAGAGCAAGGACATGGGTTAGGGTTAGGGTAAGTAAGAAGGAAGGAATAAGGTTTGAGCTTTCCTTGCTGTGTAAAGTAGATGTTGCCTTGTAGCCTGAATTATGTTCTTGATGTTCCCATTAGCAGGGAGGTTGCCATGGGAAGGCTGCTTACCCTTACTGTGCTGCAAAGTGATGTCTAATGGTGGATGGGGTGGGTGCATGTTCTAAGTATTCATCAGGATGTTCAGTGTAGCGCTTTAAGATCTTGACAAAGAAGATAAACCCCAGAATGCAATTAATTTCTTTCCTCTTCCTCCAGGCATTTCACAGATGGCTTCCGTCCTTGAGTCCGGGAAGCACCAATGTCATAGTGAGTGGGAAAGACAACCTAACAGGAAGCTTGATCAACATCATCAGTTTTGATCTCCTCAGCAGGATGGACAAGCAACTTAAGAGCACATTCCAAGTAGTTATTGTTGTAAGTGGCACACGAAAATTTTCAAATTAATTGTATGCTGCAAATTCGGTAGCCTTTTTACAGCAAAGAAGTATGAAGTGGGCCTTATTTAGGACTGAAAGTATCTTGTAATTGTGGTGGTGATCACAGCTGTCCCCATCAGTACAAGCATGAGGTTTCTCTGAAACCTTTTGGAATAAATAGTAGAGTTTAATTCCTTTGTGATTCCTAAGGCTATGTTTCCACTTTTACTTGTTATGGTGCCTCTCTGATTTCATTCTGCTTGGTCATGTCCTCTGCTGGAGAGAAACGTGTTTAATGTGGTGTGCCAATACAGTAGTCTTGGAATTGTATCTTCTTAAGTCTTGGACTTCAGGGTGATGTTAGTGTTTATCCAGTAAACCAGATAACCTTTCAACATCAAGTATGCGGGTAAAGCAACAAAAAAAATCTCCCTTAGTTTGTGTTCCACTGACAGTCTGCATTAAGCCTTCTTTGATCACTTGTATAGTTTATTTTGTAAATTACTTCAAATTCCATTTTTTTATCTTTTTACAGAGCCACAGTAAATGGCATTTTTCTGGATTTCAGTTACTAAAAATTCAAAACATCTAGTGTTTCAAATGCAGCTTGGATCAATAGAGAGCAAAAGTGTATATGTAGCTTACTATGAGTATTTGATGTTCTCAGTCTAGTTTTCAGCACACATATACACCTGCCCAAAGATCATGGCAATTGGACCATAATAATCTTTCTGTTTCTCAGCATCAGATGGGAATGTGGTAATAGATGGAGTTCTTTAGAGACCAAGCTACTCATGGGGGAACTGATCTTTTTCGTTTTTATATTTATATTTATTTTATATTTATATTTCTGCTACACACATTCTGTCAAGGTGGAAATGCAGATTATTACTTTTGTAGGCTCGAGCGTACTGCGTTGGAACTTTTAACCAGCCCTGAACTGGCAGATGTTCTTTCTATGTGTTTATATGTTCAAATTTGAACCCTTTGTAGGTTTTTACAGATGAGAGTAGTCCTACTGCATGCTGAGCTTTCCTGTTTTTTCTTCCGATCTTATTTTGCTGTCTGGGAAAATTAATGTAGCTTATTTGTTATTTAGGAGGGAGAAGGCTGTGCCTGAGAGGCTAAGCAGTTGCATTGTCTTTGCATGCTTGTTTCTACTCACATGGAAAGATGAGAATATACCCTTGGAGGGTGCTGACTGCTTTTTGTGCCTTAAGTTCTGCCTTACTATAGCAGTAGAAGTGAAGCCCATTTGAGGGTGATGTCTGAAGTAGGAGACTATTACCCACCTGGGGAGCCCTATCAGCAGAACAGTTGGATCTTAATTAGATTTCTTTTTTCCTTATCATTTGCATTAACCCCTTATTAAGGGAACTGGCACAGTATAGGCCTCCTTTGTTTGCTGCATTTAAAAGATACATAGGGGCAAATGAGTATCAGTTATGGAAATAATATTCCTCTTTCCCTCTCCAGCCTCCTCTGCTCACTTTTTTTTGGTGTTCATTTATGATTCATGCCTGCAAGGTTTGATTTTTGTTCTGTTTGCTTGCAGCTGCAGGTTTGAGTGCAGGAAGCCTGCCACTCTGCATCCTGTCCTTTTGTTTAGAATGTGATGTGACTATCCCAATGCCTGAAATATCCGGAATGAAAGGCCTGTAATACTAGATAGCTGAGAATACTGGGAATTTTATCTGTAACCTGCATTTGGACTATGGATCTGAACTGACTTTGCTTTCATGCTTATTTTGTTTCAGGATGAATCTCATTTCCTGAAGAACACAAAAACTGCACGCTGCCAAGCTGCCATGCCTCTACTCAAGGTGTGTATGCTGGGTGCCAAAGCTCTGATTGCTAATGTCAGGCTCCCAGGGCAGTGTTGCTCCACTTACCAGGTTTAGGAGCCAGCAGCTGAATTCTTTTGGTGTGCAAGGGGAAATCCAGGTAATAGTATAGATCCAGGATTGAAATTTGGCTTTACCGCTTGTTTCCGTACAAATATTAGATGGAAAAACCTGACAAAAGAACTACAAAAGCTCCCTTGAAATAATTGTGGTACTGCCACTGATGAGTTCTGTGGTGACAGGGAAAATGGAATGTTAGACCTTACAGAATGTATTCAGGGAGAGTAGAAAGAATATAGTGGTGTCAAAATAGCTTCTTAAATGACAAGAATCATTATCAGTTATTTCTTGGCATACATAATGCTGCTGCATGTCAGAATGGCTTTGCCTAGGGCAGCCCTGGTTTTAGGATTCTAGACTCTTACGGCAGGCTTCCAGTGTATTTATGTGGCTGGGACTTAGGAGCATTCCTGCTGGTCACATGTACAGAGCTACTGGGAAATGGCAGAATGGGGGGTTAGTGGGACAAGTGGCCCACAGAAGGAAGGCAATAGTCAGTTATAAGATACCAGGAGAAATGTAAATTCTAATGTTTACCTGTTGTCCGGGGATCAAATAATCAAACTCACTCTGGTAGCCCCTAACAGATACAGATTAAAGTTATGGGTAGTTTCCAGACACTGCAGGGTCTGTACAGTAGAAGAAGGTAAAGGCAGTTCCTTTTCAGCAATTAATCAGCAGTATGTATAAAGAGAAGATTTGAGCTGTGAGGGCTTTACAGCAACCAACTTTAATATGCAAGATTCTTAATGGCATGCTGAAGATGGTTGTCCTTGAATAACTTGGTTGTTCTCCTTAAAGGCCTGACTCAGTCTTCTTTTGGTTTTCAAATCACTTCAGGCTTTTAATGTTTGGAAACTTAAGTAGGAGGTCCAATTCTGTGAGCAGTTTGAAATACAATAATTAGAGTGTATGTCTGAAAATTGTGGAAAATAACAAATTTGCCTCGTTGCAAAATGCTCAAAAAGCAGCCTTATCCTTTGCTACTTGAAGCTTTGTAAGGATCAGCTTGTCAAGATTATTTGCAGGCTGCAAGATATGAGAGTGAAAGATGCTAGCTGTTAGGCAGAGGTTAATTGCCTGTATGCACTTCCTGAGAATTTACAGTTTTATGCTGTCACATCACTGGTCTTAAAGAATTGAGAGCTGATGCTTCTGAAGCTGAATTTCAGTCTTCTGAAAGCATTAAGACTTTCACGTTCATATCATGCATTATCTCACCTGCAATGAGCACGCAGTACCAGATGTTCTGTGTTAGATGTTCAGGTAAATTCTGATTGCCTTGTTGCTGATTAAAATTTGTGAAGTATTTGCTGTAATAGCCATTTTTCTTCTCTCCTTGCTTTCCAACATAGACATTTTGCTCTAAAACTATCCCCTTTGGCAGCTGTGTCTTCAGCTCCTAGTGAGTGATGCTGTGGTCACTACTGGCACAACACGTCACAGCAATATTTTTGTATTTGAAAGAACTGCCAAAATATCATGAGCTTTCGTCACTTGAATACTGAATTTAAGAACTATGCTATGTGATACTTTAGTAAGTAGCCAGTGGGGTAGAAAGGGGAGTATTTTCATTATTTTACATGATACCTTGGTATTACAGAATAAGACATGTGGCTAAACATGCTGCTGAGGATAATATTCTTGTTCTTGCCTTCTCTATGTTAAAAGGATTTGAGCAGCAGTAGGGCTCTTAGAAGAGACCAGAAAAAGGTGTAGGCAAGTCCTTGAGAGGTACACAGCTTCTAGTACCTCAGTCCCTGCCTTAAGGTCACAGTGTGCAGCTGTGCCAGTGCTGTCACCAGAGCCCCTGGAGCTAACTCATGCCCTGTTTGTCTACCTTCTAAGCACTGCCACTTCTAACTGTTAGCATGATACTACTTTAAACTATCTGAAATTGCCATGGTTGCTGGTATTGCCCATGGGGATCTCAATGTCCTAAAGCATAAAAGCTTGAACTGACTTTTAGGGACAGAAAAAAAGAAATCTACTTAAGAAATGTGATCCTTGGTCCTTACATGCTACGAAGATTTATGAGTCCATAACGGTGGACAGATCTAAGTTAAAATGTTTTGGAGACAGAAATGTTTGTCAGTTCTATCCATACTTCATTAATTCTTTTTATCTTGATAGAATCTGCTCTTTTGACTTCTCCATTTGAATAATGAATAAAATACATAACTTCTTGCAAGTGTTTGTACAGAACTGCACAATAATTGGATTAAATTAGTACATTGATAATAAAGATAACATACTTTGGATATTAGTTTCTAATTTGTCTTGTTAGATAGCCAGGCTGAATCTCCACCTCTCAAATCTTTAGCTCATGGTTACAGCATTTAAAGCCTTATTTTAGTTTTAATATCTGATATTGACCGGTTTTCACAATGGCGTTTTTTAGCCACTTAGTCATAATTCATCTTTTCCTGCTCTCTTGTGTATATTGCAGAGCAAGTGTGATATGGAATTGTCAAGCAAAGCCATGTATTAAACATGTCACCTAAGTTTGCCAGTTGGGAATTTTTAAACTTTTTTTTTTTTTATATTAACAAAACCTGCAAATTTTGTGTGTGCAGCACTCAGTATCTTTTCTGATGTACTTAGCTGCTACCCTGACAGAGATTCAGAGATTTTACTTGAGACACAGGAAGACATTTTATAATGCCTGGATGTATGCAGTGGCTGTGCTCGCTGCCTCATGGCTTGCCCCAGGTTGTCATTACTTTAGAGTAAATATATAGATAGGTTATGCCAAATTTACTGTTAGTGGACAGAACTTTGAGAGGAATTTATAATTGCATGAACAGTAAGGGTGAAATAGCAGCAGCAAGATGTTTAGGCCATATTTCTTCTTCCTTTCATATTCCAGTGAATGTGCAAACTTGTGGGTGTGCAGACTTGTACATGGGGGAGAATGCTCTGTCTGTCTATGGGAAAGGAGGTGGTAGAGTTTGCACACAGTCTGTGTGTATCCCTGCAGAATTATGGAGAAGGATGGATTGAAAGCTGTAGCAGAAAACAGTCCTTTGATGTTTGGTCATGTGGCAAAAAAGCTGTTTTTCAAGTCAGCCAGCTTTCATACCAGCAGGTCTGTGCCAGCAGCTGCCTGAGATCTGTCCCCAGTCAGGGGCTAGAGGTTGCTGTGTTCAAAGTGGTCTTTGTGTCTTGTTTCCATGCACATCAAAGTGAGGATAGCTGCATACTGTTGGGCTGTGGTTGAGTCACCAAAAGGCCTGGTTAGGCCTGGCATGTCTCCTTCCCCCTAATTCAAAGCTGTGTCAATTGGTAATAGGACCTACTTGTCATCTTGCTGTTTTCTGTAGTCTCATGTTTGGGGCTAAGTTCTCCTGGGCATACTGACAATACTAGTTGTTCCCTTCACCTCTGCCCTGCATCTGCTTCCCTCAGAGACAGAAGGTGTCAGTAGTATTACACTTCGTGTAAGCATTTTGTTTTTTCCTTCTAAGATTAGACTGGCTCAGGGAAATAAACATAGGAGAGGGGAGTATACATACTACCAATATCCTTAAACCAGCAAAGCCTCAGGGATATGGATGGAGAAGAAACAAACAAAACAAGTATTTCACTGATCTGTAGTGGGATCTCTTGGGGACCAGAGTGGAAAGGATTCTACTTATTTTGACCAGCCAAGGTGCTGCATGGTCTTTATTCTTCTGTAGTTGCGTGGAATACTGGAAGGCATGGAAACTAAGGAAGGTCCCAGTGGAAAATGGATGAATTTTTTGGTAGTAGTGAAGAACTGCATTGGGAACTGAGAAATAAAAGGTAGTATCTAATCAAAAATTCCAGTGGCATTAAATGTTCTTATACTGTTTGTGGTCTCTGTAAGCATTGCTCTCCAGCATGTGGATAATATTACTAATTTGATTGTTCCCATTGAGCTGCTGTTCCAGTTAACAGTCTGATGCACATCCTGATGTTTGCAGGGTTAAAGGTCTTTGGTTTTGTTATGGGAGTCCAAATACACTGTGTGGCTGGAATCTAAACCTTTTATGCTTGTTGCCATAGAGCAGCTTAAAAATAGTGGAGAGAAACAGGCCCATGCTGAAGGTAGAAGGTGAGGAGGGAACACAAAAATTTTTATTTCTGTCAGGAAATAAACAGCAGCTGTCTTTAGGTCTTACAAATCTGTATGGATTAGATAAATAAACCTTTCCTTATTGTCATCTGCTGAGAGAAGGAACTTCATCTTGAAACTGAAGAAGCTGTGGGTCCTCAGGGTTTCATCTTCAGATCTGCTTTTACTTTCCTTTTTTTTTTTTTTTTCTTTCTTGGAATAGGAAGGCAGTTTAATTTGCTTCAGTCATAGCATATCACTGTTGTTTGACACACATTGTCTGTATAGATGTAGATTAACAATAGGGAAATGTATTTATATTTTTTGGAATAATTACTGTAGGATTGTCTTATGAAATGCAGAGCCCGATCTCTTGCCCAAGCAGAGACACAGACTCCTCAAAGCAGCTGCTACTCTTCCCCTTTATCATATCTTCTATTTCATCAGGTGATTATTTTATTATGGTCCTTCTCAGATTTTTCATTTTGCAGGATAAGCTATTCTTAAGCTAAGCAGTTTAAAATGACACAGTAAGCAAAAACTGGGGATACGAGTAAATGTGCAGCCAGAACCAGCCACACTTAGTTAAAAAAGTATGTCAGTCTGATAGCATATGGCAGAGCTCCTGCAGTGAAATTCATTTAACACAGAGACAGTCGTTGTATGTTAATGAGGCTCTCTGCGTGTTCCATTATTTGTCTGTCACATGACCCCTCTGCCTCGCCTGGTCCCCTTTGAATGGTTAGTTGCTGGGTCTTGACCTCTAAAGTGAGTGCCATCATTTCATAAATTATTCTTTGACTTTCAAAAGTGACTTCTCTAAACGTTTTCACAGCTGTCAAATTAATTCTTGCTGGTGTATTGTGTAGTGCTACAAAGCCACATTTGTCTTAGGCTACTTAGTAAATGAGAACTGCAGACCAAGTCTCCACCATTTCTGTGAACTTCACGCCTAAATGCAACTGAGCAGGTAATGTTAGTTCATCTATGTGGAAATATGTCAGTTGATATGTTAATTGTAATCAATTGATTACAAGATCTGATTTTTCTAGAAAGTCCTTTCTGGCCCCTGCAATCTTATTTTCTGTGGTGTTGTTCCATATTACTGTTACAGACCTCTGAAGAAAGAGGCTACGTGCTCACTCTTGGCAGCACAGAAGGTTCAGCGGGAAACAAGAATTAAGCAGTGATCAGCAGAGACTTCTCTGCAGGAGCAAATCTTTATTGGCATCTATTCAAAATGAGTTGCCACTAGAAAAAGAAATGGGAATCAAAGCCATTTCTTTCATCCAGAATTTAAGTCAGCCTTCAACACTTGGAAATTTGTTATCCTAGGTTTTATTTTTTTCTTCTGTTCTTTCTTGAGCTCCATCTGTCACAGGTTTTAAAACTGAAAGGAACCTTTGGGATAATGAGTTAGACCACCTATGTTCCATGCAATTTTCTGGAATTAATTTCTGAAGTTCACAGCTCTGGTAGAGTTAGTGTCTTTTGGGGTTTGTTTGGTTTTGTTGTTGTTTTGATTGTTTGGGGTTTTTTTTCACTTTTCAGTTTGTTTTAAACAGTTAATTAGAAGACATGTCACAGCCCTTGGTCAGAGCTTGCAGTGGTTGAATACCCTGTTTGTTCAGAAATAAGTTACACACAGTAAAGCAGCAGCTGGACAAGTTTAGAATTCAAATAAACTGTAACTTCATCATCCTGTCTTCTGACACCTATTTAGGGATTGAGGAAGGAGCTTGAATAATTGTTTGGACTCCTGGGGAATTAGTGTTCCAAAATCATCGTGTGCAGCTCCCAGGGAACACCCTCTGAGAAGCGAGAGAACGGCGTAAACTCTTTCAACACAGTTGGGTTTATGTTGCATTTATTATGTCCCTGGTCTGTTTTGAGTGTGTTCTTGCTTTAGCTTGATCCAGAGTTTTCTTACATGAGATGTCTGTCATCCCATGCCTTCATGTTTCCCCTTTTCTGGCAGTTACCTTCTGTTGGTCCATGAGAAACAAGTTTAATTTGGAGGTTTCTTGCACTTGTGGGACTTGCTTGTCTAGCTTTTCAGCAGATTTCTCAGGGTAGTATCAGTTTCCTCCTCAAAAGTTTCTGCTAGGTGTCAGATATTGTCTAGGTTCTGTTCAGTTGTCCTCGAGTGTTACCTTAATTTTTAAAAATGACCTAATTTCTGCTTGATCACTGTTTCCTCATGGGTTCTGGTGTCTCTGGTCTCTGTGATTCCTTCGTCTTTTGAGTAGCATCAGCACCACTGTCTTGTGCAAACTCTCACCTTCTGACATGCTCAAAGGCTTGACCTTTGCTCCTCTACTTAGTTCAGTAACTGTTCGGCTTTTTTAAATGTTCATGGAAATTGTCTGATCCCGGTGGTGATCACATTTCCCTCTGATCTGTTTAATAGGGATTATTGGAGAAGGCAAGTCCCACCTTGATCACAGCCTATATATAAATAGCTGATAGAGTCTTGAAATTAATTTCCGGAGCTCTTTTCCACCAGATTTGGTTGGTAAGTGGATGAAACAGCTGAATAGATCTTAGTGACTTGTTGATCTCAGTGAAATGATAAAAGAATTTAATTTTCTTTTTCATTTAAATGTGAATGAGCTGTTGGTACAGATGTCACTCAACAATCTTTATGTTATTTTAATGAACCTAAATTAAACCATGTAGGAAATTGCAAGGCATGTGTAATTTAACTACAGTATGTGAATTTACAGCAGTAGAAATTCATAGCTTTTATCTAATAATAGAATTAGGTAATAGTGGTGGTATGAAGGTAGAAGTGTATCTTGGAGACTTTAATGTCTGTAGTGTAATTTTTTCCCTCTGCTTCTTGGGAGCACCTACTTTAGATCCAGGTTTTTCATTCTCTTCCTGTCTCCCCTACAACACATTTTACAATCTTCTTATATGACTTATATTTATTTTCTCATGTTCTAGCATCCAGCCAGCCGTGCCTACACTCACCATTGGCTGTCAGATCTTCTGGCCCTGCTTCAGACAGTTTCATTTTTTTCTCCTTGCTAGGATAATTAAAAAAAAAATAACAAAGAAGTAAGAAAAAAAAAATCCTTCTTCTTTGTATCTCTTCTGCTTTTTTGAGAAAGACAGTCTGCTTGTGGCTTGCTGTGGCAGGTTTATTATTAGAGAATTCATTTTAGAGATGGGGATGTACCTGCAAGGGTGTGTCATTTTCCTGTGATAGCTGATGCCAAATGAAAAAGCTGAGCCTGGCGTAAGATATTAACATGTCTAGTGGATAAATGCTGATTCAGAAAGTACTGGAGTCAAAATGGATGTACCCTTCCCTTAGAGCACGTGGATGGGTATTAAGAAACTGTGGCTTGTCCTGGTCCCTGGAAGTTTCAAGCACTGTCCTTGAACGTCTTCAGGCAGTGATAGCTGAAAGTACCTGTGAAGGTGAAGCACTCTTCCATTTCGGATGCTTGAACAGGAGGGGTCTGGGATTTTCTTTCAGGACTGGGGTGACTCCTTAAGTTGTGCTCTGTTGTAAGCTGTAGGGTAACGGTGCCCTGCTTGTTTTCCCAGGCTGCCAGGAGGGTGATCCTGCTCTCGGGGACGCCGGCCATGTCGCGGCCGGCGGAGCTGTACGCGCAGATCGCCGCCGTGCAGCCGACCTTCTTCCCACAGTTCCACTCCTTCGGGCTGCGCTACTGTGACGCCAGGAAGGTACTGCCCTGGGAAAGGGGCACGCTGGGGCTCTGCAAACTGCTCTCTGTTTCTGTAAACACGTGGAGGCTTTGTCTTTTTTTCCTTCTTCTTTCTGCATGATACGACATCTTTTTTGAGGAAGTTCCTCTGCAGCGTAACATTTTGAAAGTTCTTAAGCTGAGGAGGTCTAGGCGTTGCACTGCTGGGCCTGAGACATGAAGGCAGTAGTGTTTCTTGCCTTGAAAGCCATAGAAATAAAAGTGTGGGGGGAAAAATCCCCAAACAAATGTGTCCATAACTGGTGAAAGGAGCCTATTCTTATCAGATCTTTGCCCCCTCCGAGTTTTTTAAAGGGGCAGAGTAACTAAGAGGCCTTTAAGCAGCTGTAGATTTGGGGCAATTGATTTTAAAAAATTAAAACCCAACAAACAAAAAAAACTCAGTTTCTAGTCTTAGTCACTGTGTGATAAAGGACTTTGTTGCTTGGGATTTTGGAACTTATACCTCCAGGTAGGTAAAAAAATGAAGACTTGCAGACTATATCTTTGTATTCCACCCTATTCTAATTTAAGAAATGGATGCAGTCCTCAGCATATTTTGAAAATAACTCATGGACACAAAATGCCAGCTGCTCAGCAGTTATTTCCAGAGTTACTGAGTCCAGCCACTGCAAGGATTTTTCTTTGCAGAAAGCCAGCATTTGCAGCCACAATAGCAAATGTCTGCCTTGCTGCCAGGATGTGGGCAACTCACCTGTGCTTGCATTTGCCATCCCTAGGGCTGTTGTGTGTGTTGGAACACACACTGCTAAGAGAAGAGCTTTTGCTGCTGCTTGTACACAGAGGCTCTAGGATCTTCTGTGCTGGTTGCATAGACACAAAAGAGGGACTCAAATCTCCCTACAGCCCTAATTTGAAGTGTTTAGCAAAGTGGTTGGAAACACCAAATGACCACTTCAGTGTTCAAAAATACTTACTGAAGAACTGAACATCATCAGTGTATGCCATAAAAATAGTTAGAGCTATTTGTAAGGCTTTTGTGTTTGTTTTCTTTTCTGTTTGAGGTAGCTAACATATACCAGGTTTCCATCAAGAAGATTCTTACTGCAGTCTCGTATAAAATTTTTGAATCCCCTTTTTGCTAGATCTGAATGCTCACTTGCTTTCATAGCCAGTGTAGTGCTGTTATGTGTATGTCCAAATGTGCAAGTCAGAGGAACACTTAATTGGCTTTGGTAGTGATGTGCTGATGCCATTGATTAGAGTAAGGCCATTAGCATGCAGAATCACAGAGCATCAGTCCTGGGTCTCCATCCATAGCTGCAATCATATGGAGGGAGAGGCCACATCTGCTAAGCTTCATTATCTTTAAAGCTCAAAGATTCCTTTCTGAGCATTCCTTTCAGAATGGTTCCTAGAGGGAAATGAAGATATACAGTTTAATTTTCTTGGTTTTCTGCAGTAAAAAGGAAAGTTGATTTGCAGAATGTGAGTCTAAGTAGATCTGGAGTTTGATAAGCCCTGTTAAGGGTTCAGTTCTGTACAAGTAGCTGTCTTTTCAATTAGGAGGCACATGGACCTTGGATAAAAGAAATAAAATTGTTTTACAGGATCCAGGTTGTAACAGTGTGTTCAGTGTAAATGACTTTTCAACCTTCAGTGCAACTCAGCATTCAGGTCACAATCTATATCAGCTTCCCTTTAAAAGCTCGTGAGGATTTCTAGTACAATTTTGTTTCTATGTTTGACCTGCCTCTCCTAGACTGTTGAACATTGTTGGTCTTCTCCATGCTCACCTGGGATATTTTGTTACAGGTAATGTCAGCAAATGATAGTATGAACCTAGGAAGAATTTGGTTGTTTGAAGAAGTGAGGCTACTGGAAACGAAGAGATGTAGATAGCATTAGAGAAAAAGATGAGACTGCTGAATATGGATTGCCATAGATCCACTTGGCAATGAAAAAATTTAAAAGGTGATTTTAGTTGGTTCCTTCATGACTATAGAATATCCCTCAAATTTGTTGCTGTAGCTGTAACCTGAGACTGTGTTAGGAGTTGCATCCTCTCTGAAGAACTGTTGTGGTACTTCTGCTGTCAATACTCAAATAAGTTCTGCTTTCTGTCCTGAAATTGGCAGCATTATGAATGGAGGTAGAATTGCAGAAAACCAGAGAGGCTTTGCAAGGCTTTGAAGATGTGTAAGGATGAAAGGTGTTATGTAAAAATGTTTTGGTATTAATAATAAATCAAATTGCATTATAAGATTAAAGAAAATTGCAAACCTGACCCATTCAGTTTTAAACTAAAGTCTGACTAGTTTCTGTTTCCAGATTTTGTGACAGAAAATTGCAAATATCTGGCAGATCTGATTAGAAAAGTTATAAAAGTTTATAATTTTTTATTAATTCAACCCTCCCAGCATTTGTACTTTTAAAAATGCAGCAAGTGAAATGTCACCTGATATTTACAAGATATCCCAAGACTGTTTCCCAAAATACATGCTGTGAATTCATTTTTCAAACTGGCTGATGTTGGCAAATATTAAGTAATTTCTATCTGAGCACATGCTCTGAGTTTGTAAGAGTTTGGCAGCTTCTGCTAACACTGTAATAAGTTTACTGACTCATGTAAGATGCTGTAACACTTTGGTAGGAAAATCACAGTTGGAAGCATGTGTTCTGGAATGTTATGGATCAAAGCCAGATGTGTATTTTGGCAAAATAAATGTCCCTCTTTTTTCTCTCTTTTCTTTTCCACAATAGAGTAGACTAAAGTAAATTTTAATAATTCCAGAAGTAATTATCTCTTCACAACTACCTAGGTGCAGCACAGAGCTCAAATGTTTCCTTTTGAATGTCTGGAAATTGTTCTGGCACCATAAGCAATATATAACCTAAACGTACTGTGGGGACTCTGCCTGTATGTGCTTTTTAACGTGACAGTAGATGTTTTCTTGGCTCTGTGTGTGCCTTGTTCCTTGCCTTATGAGGATGCTGCTCTTCTGAAATCAATTTGGCTACATGGACACAGAGCATATGTGTGACTTGATTGTTATGGAATTGGAAAGTGTGAAAACACAGGCTTTTAAGTGGGAAGAGGTAGCCCCAGGAATATCCAGGTCCCACAGCAGGCTGTGCTGGACAGCCTAATCATGTTGATCCCTCCTACTGACCTCCCAGTGCCCTGAGCAGTGTGGGCAGTGGGTTTTGGAGGCTGAGCACAGCACCAGGGGGGTCCTTCCTGGTTCAGTCCATCTGCTCTGCTGGGCCCACAGAGCCTGAGAAATGCAGAAAGGGAGCATAAAGACTGTGGGTCAGCAAAGTCAGCTTTCATCCAGAATGCCTAAAGCTAATAAACCCAGGCAGACTTGAGCTAGCTTTCCATGGACCTGAGGGATGCATCTGTGTTGCTCTCTGGGTTTCAGGGAAGCAGAGCAGGGATACCCATGTTGGTTTTTTGAGGGGTTGGCTGAGATCCAGGTGGGCTTATTAACTCGAGCCCTACACCACTGGGCTGTTGTCAGAGCCAGAGTTTTAATTCTACAGGATTCAAACTGGCGATGTGTTTAGGGTTTGAATTGTTTCCTGCTTTAATGAACCAACTGTAGCTAATCAGATGGTGGATAATTATGTAGGAATAGATTAAGTCAGATGAGTTTAATGATGGCCATAAGTACCAGAATGTGAAGTCAGTTAATGGTTCACATCAGTACAATACGGCAATAGGAGTGCAGATTATTTTATCTCAACCTGAAGTAGGAACGTTCACTTTTGGATATCAGAGAGGCCTTTACTTGCCTACAAGCTCTTTGATTCCTGCTCTTCCTGTCCCACAGCATGTTCTCATCCCTGTTCATCAGAGCACCACCCCTGAAAACAGTCAGTAGTATGACTAACCTTATGGCTTGTGTGATTTATTTTTTGTCTCGTGCATTCTAGGAGAGGATGGAGGATGCAGTGAATACTTTGGAGCTTCTTTCTCTTTTACTTCCATTTATGTGTTGTAGCAGTTTTGTCTTGGGGAAGACAAAATCAATATAGATATTTAAGGTTAAATCTATTTTATCAATTAATGTAGCTGATCAAGGTGCTGAGGCTCCTCACATCTCCATTATATGCATTTCAGGAGGGAATATGTAGTGACTTACTTTGGACTTTTATTCCAAGACCAGAGGTTATATTTTTGGACACTGCCAATATTATTTAGAACTAGAGCTATGAGAAGGATTTCACCTCTCTCCCCACCTTGGTTTTTGGTATTCCTGTAGCTGTATTCCCTATACTTACTTATGAAATTGCAGCAGAAAGGTTTCTTTTTTTCCCTTGCTTCAGCATGAAAACCACATTAGTCTCTTTTCTGAAAGACAGTTGTTTGAAAGATGCTTCTTTTGGAGAATGTACCAATTTTGATGCCACTGTTGTTCTTTCTCAGAGACTAAAAGATAGGCTGTGAGGTTGCTGGTAGGAGAACTGATGAGCTGAGATTAATTGAACAGGTGTATATTGCCTGCACACAGGATCTTGGAGGACAGGCCAGGTTCAGAGGGGAGTGCTTCCAGGAGGAGTAAATGAATGGCTTGTTCAGAGGAGCTTTGAAGTGATGATGCTTTGAAGAGACAATGTTTGGAGTGATGTCTTTTGGGCCACAGTTTATTTCTGGTTTGCTTGAGTCTGAGCCAAACACAGTAATGGCAGAAATAGAGTATGTCAGGAGGCAGAGCAGGAGTCAGGTCATAGTGGAGAGCAGGCAGTTCTGACCTAGCATGTCAGACAAGTGTAACAACTCTGTGAAGGCATCTGGGTTAAGGATGTATGTCCTCATGCTGTTAGAGAATATTTTTGTGTGTCTCTCTGCTTAAAGATAAATGAGATAAATGTGCATGCACAGAACTGCAGTGAGTTCTTTTGGCCTGCTCAAAGCTGCAAGTGGAGAGCAGCTATGTGAGAGTGAGTATCAGGGCACAGGGCTGGAGTAGGGATCCCTGCCACCTTTCTGCACAGTCCCCTGCACCTCCCTGAGCTCTTGTAGATAGTAAGAAGGGAAGCTTGTAAGTAACCTGTTTATGTTGAGTGGATTAGTTTGTACGCTTTTACCTTACTGCCATTTTTGTCAAATCTCCTGCTGACCATCAAGTTCTTGCCTTGTCCAAATTCCCTGGAAATTTATTCTGCTTTTGGATTGTATGCAGAGCAGACTCTTATAACTCTGATAACTGCTTTGATCTTTCCCAGATGCCATGGGGTTGGGACTACTCTGGATCATCCAACTTAACTGAACTGAAAATTTTGCTGGAAGAGTCCATCATGATCCGACGTCTGAAATCAGATGTGCTTTCCCAGCTTCCAGCAAAGCAACGCAAAATGGTTGTGGTGGCTCCTGAAGGCATTAGTGCAAAGACCAAAGCTGCATTGGCAGCTGATGCAAAGAAGATGGCCAAAGGATATGAAAGCGTAAGTCAGAAACTTATTTTCACCATGAGCCATTGCTACTTCAGGTACTTTTACTTTAAATAACCTTTTTGTGAAAAAGCAGTACCCTGAGTTCCAAAACTCAGAGCAACACCTTATGTGAAGGCACAGTTTTAAATGAGTGTACAGCAAAATGAAAATGAGCTCAGCTTGATTTGCTTTTGATCTAAGTGGTCTGCTTTTTCCCTTTGTGTGAAATACCATTTCCTCTCATTTTTTTCTCTCCTGTTAGCAATTTCTAATTGTCTTTTATATTTCCTGCCTCTTTACTTACTCTCCTGTCTAGTATTCTCATTCAGCCTACAAAAACAGCCTTGAGTTGTGTTGTGAACAGAGCAGTAGCCAAAAATGTGAAGGGTTTATTTTTGCTTTTCTTGTTTGTTTTCCTTCTATGGGTGGAAAATGCATGTTCTAGGCTCCTAGGTTGCTAATACAGTTCTTACACAACTTAGGGGTTTTTTCCTTGCCATTTTAATTGGGACACGCTTTCTCAACTAAAACTGAGTTTGTGACACACTTGTCATCCAACTCGTAGGAGCTGAGTGGGAGGTAGGAAGGGAGGTGTCAGGGCTGTGTGAGTATCTGCTGTACCTAATGGCGAGTAGGAGACTTCCCCCCCAAGCCTCTATTGTTGTGCTTTTTTAGGCTGATTTTTTTTCCTAGCAAAGTGTTTACGGGCAGCAGCAGAAATACCAGATCTGTAAGCAAGAAGGAGAAAAAGCATTTTTGAGACTCAAATTTGTTTATCTCTTCCTTCTACAGAAACAACAGGAGAAGGAAGCTCTTCTTGTCTTCTTCAGCAGAACGGCAGAAGCTAAAATCCGCTCAGTCGTGTAAGCGCCGTGTCACTGCTTCATTCTTGCCCAGTAAAGTGTGGTTTTCTGCTGAGAACAGGGAGACAGTGCCTTAGAGATAACAGTGCAGGGACAGGAAGCACAGCCTCAAGTCAGAAACCTAGAAAAACTTGGTTGTAATTACAATGCACTAAACATTTTCTTCTCTTGGGATTCTTTGGCTGAATAATATCTTCTGATTTCATTCCAGATACAAATCTAAACTTTCATTTGAACCAATTAAAATGACTTTGTGTTTGGGACTTGGATCAAATTCCCTGGTCTGGACCCTTTTTCAGTTTAAAGAGCGGGGGAATAATGAAACTAAAAGCATTGACAGAATTTGAGAAAACAGACACTGCAGTTCTGCTGCAGCAGGAATCCTGAACCAAAAAGCTTGTGAGATGGGCTGAGCTTTAGTTGTAGTGTGCTTTAGGAATCTCACAGCTCCTACTGAAGTTCTTGGCTCTTCCACAGGGCTCACATGGCACCTCAGTAGTAAAAGTTTTGTACCACAGGTGTGCTCTTAACTCTCTCTTCCCTAGAAGTAATTTCTGTCTGTGCCCTTTCATCCTTAGCCTTTTTACTGGGACTGCAAAGGAGTTGCTTTGGATCATAGCATAAGTTTCTAATAAGTCGTATGGTAATAATATGAAAAGGGTTTACTTTCCACAGCTCTCTGAATGTAAGGACCAACTGATGTGCACTGCGTGATTTCACAGTCACAGACCTGGCTGCAAAATTTGCTTGTTTGGCACAGAACTGCACTTCATGGTGCCAGCATTCATTTCTGTCAAAGAGTTTCTTCCTTTTATATTAGTGAACACTTAGAAGACTTTCTTCTTTTCATTTCGGTTGCAAGTATGAACTGAATAGAAAACCATAAAGTACTGTTTATTTGAGTCTCTGGTAGGAAGTAGTCCATTTTTTTCCTGGGGTTTAGTAGCATTTAAAATACCAGTTACTACAAGCTGCTAAGGTACAGTACCATCTAACTAATGGTCCTGTCCTATGATCATCAGCCCCTCCTATATCTTACCCTTAATGTTTTCCATTGCTCCAGTGGATTGCTTCCACTGAAATGACTTGTCATTTGCTAAATAGAATGTGGGAATGAGATATAAAATAATTGTGATCTGTTGGTTGACATCTGCTTACTGCTCTGAATGTTTGCTTTGATACTTGTTTTAAAATACAGCAGTCTCCCTTCTCTCCCAGATTTATTTGTCAAATAATACTGTCCTATAATGGGGATCTGAATATTATGAACCCTGCAGATTGTCTGCCATCTTAATACAGTGCTGGAAATCCTTCTTGGTCCTGTGACAGTTGCTGCTGACCTAAGATGTGTTGACTTTAGCAAAGGTCTTGGTATTCCTGATCTTCTCAACAACTTTGCTGTTCCAAAGAAAAAATAACACCATCTATATGGGTTTATAGGTGTTCCTCAGGCTCCAGTTAACCTGATTGTAATACAAGTTACTACATAGAAATGGGTTCTGTAGCTGTGCTGCTAGTACATAGGAAAATCTAGATTTTTTAATTAAAGTCATTTAAAATGAGTCTTGTGGCTTCTCATTGGCCATTGGCCTATAGGCATGTGGATAACTCCTACAAATAGCTGACAAATTTAGATACTTACGCTGGAGTAAATTGTCAGTGGGAACCTTTGCAAGAAAAGGTATTTTTTTCTGATCAGTATGTTTAGAGGTGTTTTCTTCTGATATAGAACAATCCCAAGTAAACTCAGGATGTTTAACTGCATGCAGATTATTTTAGTGTATTGTGATTGTGCAGAAGTTAGAAATATAGATGGGTGAGGGAGATTGTAGTTAAGTATAGATGACCTTCAGTCGATGGGCCTGAGATGTTATGTTCCAAGTAGGATATAATAAATTTACTCTCTTTGACACCCAAGTATAATGTAGGCAGCTGTCTGCCTATGGTGAAGAAAAACTGAAGGAATTTTCCTTTCTGTATTTTAATCTATAGAAGACTTGATTTGCTACTTGCACTTTACTGCAGCTTTTTATGCTAGCCTGTTTCCTTGTGTTTGTGTATAGATGAATCTTCCAAATTTGTTGTGAGCAAAGTCTGAATTCTCTTAGCACATAATTTTATAGTGTTTTGTTGTTTTTCCTTTTCCATCTAGGGAATACATCCTGGAGTTACTGGAAAGTGGGAATAATAAATTCCTGGTGTTTGCTCATCACAAGATAATGCTGGATGCAGTAGTTGCAGAGCTGAAAAAGAAAGTAAGTGACTGACTGATTTGTCTTAACTTTATCACTGTTCCAGCTTCAAAGCTGTTGAACAGCCCCCTGGATTTATGGCGGGTCAGATACTTTAGGACAGTTAGTGACAGAGGTGATTTCTACTTGCTGTGCTTCTGGATGTGCCCTTCACCGAGGGAGCTGAGCTGTCAGGGTGAATGCCTCACAGCATGCACTTTGTATTGGCTGAATGGCTTTTATTGTATTTAATGTTCTTTAATTCCACTGTCTGCCCTGCAGCTTGTGAATTCTTGGAGTGTAACCCTGTGTGGCTGTTGTTCTCCAGGCTTTCCTCAGAGGGAGAATGAGACTAACCAAGCTCACCATCCCTGCCTGCCTTTACCTCTGTGGTGCTCTTATATTTTTGAACTATTGCAGGGAGACTTGATAGACCTGACAATCATTTATCTTGACTTCTCTTGTTTGTCTAACTTTTCCTGTGAGGTTTCCATGGATACTCCTAAAGCATGCTGGGGCAGGGTGAAGAATGGTTTAAGGTAATATTCTGGACTAACCCACAGTGGCACTGGTGACTTAGCTCAGTGGCAGCACTGGACAAGGAATCCACTAAAACATGGAAGGAATACACAAGAAAGGGAACACCAGGTCTCTGAACAGCATCTTCTGCCTTCTCACAGCACGTTGAGCACATTCGCATTGATGGCTCCACGTCTTCAGCTGAGCGGCAGTCTCTGTGCCAGAAGTTCCAGGTCTCAGAGAAGCAGGCTGTGGCTGTCCTTTCCCTCACTGCTGCAAACATGGGCCTGACATTGTCTGCTGCAGATCTGGTGGTGTTTGCAGAGCTTTTCTGGAACCCAGGGGTAAGTGTCCTGGAGGGAACAGGGGTTGGATGTTTGCTGGAGAGCAGAAATGGTGCTGATTAAGAGATGTAATGGGCAGACAACTTTCTCTAGGGTTTGTCTCTTTCTGTTTCTGATGTCTGCTGGCTCTGCAACCACAGGTGCCTGGGCTTGAAACTGTGAGGCTGGTTTACACAGCTTGCTGGCAGGGGAAGGTGGCACAAAAGGAAAACATGCTTCTGTCTTAATTTGACAGAGCTCTTAAGGGTTTGCCCAGACAAGACCCGAAAGGGTCCATCCTCAGTGCTGACGCTCTACTATGGAAAACTGTTCAGTGCCTTTTGGGAACCTAGTGTACTAGATTACTTCTTGGCTTAGTCTGTTTGAGAATACAGGTCTAAACAGGATCCAGATAAGAAAGAGTTGCTAAGCAGAAGAAATGAGCTCTTTTCTGGAGCTTACACTGTTTCTCAGATGTTGCAGTTTTCACTTTTTATTTGTCATGTTTTTATGTTAAGATTTTGATCCAAGCAGAAGATCGGGCACACCGAATTGGACAGACCAGCTCTGTTAATGTTCACTACCTGGTGGCTAAAGGCACAGCAGATGACTACTTATGGTAGGAAGTGAGAAAGACACTTTGGTTCTCCTGACACGTATTTCCACTGTTTGTCATATAAGTGGTGTGAGGGGTTAATTATAGTGCTGATTTCCATGGCCCGTGAGGGGAGGATCAATAAATACCAGGGCTGCTGCAAGGTGGTGACATGGCCTGGCTGCAGTGGACATGACTGAGTGGCTGACAAGCAGGAGGAATAAAAGTAGTTACCTGACAAAGAAAGGGCCCTTAAGAGAAATTCTGGGAGAGCTGATGCATCTAAAACCTTCACAGTCTCTGTGCAAGGAGAAGGAATTGTCTTAGGTAACAGCCCAGAACATTCCTGTGCTAGGGTACTGTAAAGTGCTGAGACTTTCAGACCACGTCAGCAGACACTGGAGATGGTTCAGTCTATTGTAGATCAGTTCTGAGGAGCATCTGGCTATTGTGTGCTTGGACAGAGAGCTGTGGGGGAGGACTGCACTGTTGCCTTCCTCTTGCTCTTCAGTGAACCCTTCAGATGGATTAAAAAGGTGCTGTTGGCCTACCTCTGGATAGTTCTGGAATGAGGCTTTTTGGCTGCAATGAGAGTGGACATTAGTTCTTAGGGCTGGGGAATCTGACATCTGGGGGTGGGCAGGATCTTAGGAATCTTTAGTGCTGCAAGGGAGCTGACCTGAAAATGATGAAATTATCCACCAGCTGCTTCATTTAAAGTCCAAAATTGCATCTTTATTACCTCGTTTAAAGGAATGAATGAACTAAGTGAACTTGTGCAGTTCCCAGAATATCATGATGGCAGGTAATTATAACCCTACAATACAAGGATCTCAAAACTGATTTATCACCCAAATTTCACGGAAAGTTAACGACAGTAATTCTGCCTTTATTTGTGAAATGCTGTCTGTGCAGTCATTAGTGCTTAATGGGGAAGAAATATGACTCTTGAAAGGACAGTGGCATCTTTTTAAAGACAAGAAAAAGAACAAGAGGACG
The DNA here is from genome assembly GCA_013400175.1 of Phainopepla nitens. NCBI lineage: Eukaryota > Metazoa > Chordata > Aves > Passeriformes > Bombycillidae > Phainopepla > Phainopepla nitens. The sequence continues at coordinate 126,107 of VXBQ01014805.1, read as the reverse complement.
AGGCTGTTTGGTAGATGCATTAATTGTGCCATGGCCTTGGCATCTTTCAGTGTCCATTGTGCAGGTGTGGCCAGGACCTCTCAGCCTCTTGGGCCAGTGATGGATTCTTCCTCCTGCTGAACATTGGGAGTTATCCTTGAAATGCTGATGCATCTGTTGTTGGAGTTTACCATTGCTTGCCTTGGAGATTGAGCACACAGGCTGCTAGGAGTCCCTTTTAGCTGCATCTTCGTGGTCTGAATTCATACAATTGGTGTTGCTTCAGTCAGCTAATTTCTCTATTGGACACATGTGTTCTCCAAATGTTTATAGCCCAAATTGTTACCAATTTAATTGACTGATATCTCAAAAGAGCATACAGTGATTATAACCAAGAGCAGGACAGGTTAAGGAATCAACAAAGTTTGGTAGAAAAGCCATCTTTATGTCCAGTTGTATTCTTTTTTATTCCCCACATAGTAAATGATTTTTTCCTTACAGTAATACCCATTTATCACTCCTAGGCCAATGATTCAGGAGAAGATCAAAGTGCTGGGTGAAGCTGGTCTTTCGGAAACCAATTTCTCCGAAACAGCTGAGTCAACTAATTACTGTCCTAAGGTAATTGACCTGAAAGAATATTGGTGGTCCCTGGGAGAGGCTGAATGGGCTTTGGCTTGTGTACATCTAGATTGGCACAGGTGACCTCACACCTGTTCTGCCTTTAATGCTGCAGACCAGATTGTTCAGTTCCTCCCAGGATCCATGCCTTGGCTTGGACTCTGCACAGAAGTTCCAAGCCTGCTACTTGCAAGGAGACCTGTGAGCATCCATGTCATATATATGTCTTTGAGCATATATGTATGAGATACATATGTGTATGTATCATGTATGGTATGATCTGTACCACACATGTGCACTGTGTAAGGGGAGTGTCCTCTGGTTTTGCTCACTGTTTTACATGACAATGTTGATTCTGTTCTGTTCTGTTTCCTCAGCCAGATCCAAAGCAGAAGACGATCTACGACCTTTTCCAGAAGACCTTCTCTGAGAGCAGAGATGACATGGATGATGTTTTGTTTTTGGAGGCAGCTGATGCTGGCTGTGAGTTTGACTCTGGCAGTGCCTTGCAAGACAGAGAAGCAGAGACATGTTCAGTGAGTCCCAAAAAAAAGCGGCGTATTGAGGAAGTGTAAATGGTGACAGCTAAAGAGATGGAAGCTAAGAGATAATTTTTTTATTAAAAAAGAAAAAACAGAAGCAATCATGTAATTTTTTTTGAGTTTTTGAAAATAAAAGACTTGAAGTTTTCTTTATCTGTGGCATGTTTCATCTCAAAGGATGAGAAGGCAGTCAGACAGTGACAGATGTGCAGCACACACCTGGCAGCCTGCAGGGTTTGCAGTCCTGGCTGTGCCGATGTCTGAATGGACATGGGCAAGTATCATTCTGCTGTGTTTCAGCATGTCGGCTTCCACAGTTGTTTTGTTTAGGAAGCACATAATGGTTGTCTGTCCCCAAGTCAGAACTCTTGAGAAAACCAACTCATCCGCAGCTGCAGAGTGCTTTTAACAAGGTTTTCCGTTTCCTAAAGTCTGCATTACTAGGAGTTTGTTCCCTGGTGAATTTGGCAATTACTTGGATCGCTCCCAGACTGGCTTTTGGGTATTCCATTTGGCCATGAGGAAAAAAGATCCAAACAGATCTTGATGTTTCGTGGGGGTGGCGAAGAGAAGGGAAAAGGTTACCACCTTGAAGCTAAGTAATGTAGCTGTGTGCCAGTAAGTGTGCATTGCCTGTTTTAGGCACATGTCTGCCTCTGCAGACTCATCTCTGGCCTCATGCTGAATATTAGGACCTGCTCCATGGCATCTGCTTCTTCTGTCAGTGGAGGGTGAAGCTTGTACTGACTGCCAGGGATTAACCATGACTTCTCAGGGAGGAGGGGTATGTGGGCAGGTGTGTGTTTCCTTCAAGACTTGACTGATTCCTACAGGTGAATGAGGAGAAGGGAACACAGGCAGACTTTTGTTTTGTAAGAAACTGATTCTGGACTGAACTGTTTAAATAAAAAATTGTTCTATGTTGTGATTCCCAAGCTTTTGGTACTTTTTCTGTTTTAGCTTTCCATCTCCCAGTTAGCTGTGTTTTACAGCTGTAATCTGTAGAAAAGGTGGCAAACTGAAGGCTTACATTTAGCTCTTGGAGGCCAGCAGCTAATGTGCTGTGGAGGTGAGGTGCTTGGCTCTGTGCAGATACCAGACACTGACAAAAATACCTCTCTTGCAAGGCACAGGAGAAAAATGTTTGTGCTGTAAGATCAACGTGATAACACTAGGTATTTTTTCCTGCATTGAAGAGTTTGATTGTTCCATTTTCAGCTGGTGTCGTCATGGAAATGCCCCACAGGCTGAATGTACAATTGTGCTGGGTGGAGAACTGCTTTTCATTCATGACTGCAGATAGTGCTTTGGGGTGTGAGCAGTAGCAAGGGCTGTTGTGAGTGGGCAACTGGAGGAAATGCTGCATCTCTGGGTTTGAGGCTGAGTGTTAACCATCACTGCTCTTACTTCAACAGCTGGCCAGGTGATGAAGACATGCTTTTTGACATTTTTAAATGTCTGTCATCTTGAACACAGAGTATTTAATGTGTCTGTAGGACGAGTGATCTTTCTACTTGCAAAGTGGGTTGTTCTGAGTAAGAGGTGAGAAATGTTGCTGTCTGCTGACTGAAAAAAAAATGCAAAAGGCATTTTTTGTGTTCCCATATTGTCCACTACAGAAGTAGTTCACTTTTTTGTAAAGCTACAGGTATTTCAAAACAGTACTATTCTAAGATACACTGAAAGTACCCTTGGAGAATTCTGCTTCCTATTAACTCCATTAGTCTTGTCCATATGTTGGTAAATCCCAGCCCTGCTAGAGGAATGCTAGGTGTACCTTCCCTTTGTTAGGACCCATAAAATCTCAGCTGGTTTGCTGCACAGATACAGAGGTCTTTCAAATAGACCTGAGATGCGCTTTATCCCTACTACAAGAAAAAGGGGAGAAGAACCTTGCAGGGAAGTGCTGTTAATGTTTACTTCAAGGGAATGGAGAGACTGCAGGCCTTATCCCAATGGCACCATTGGCATCATTAATGTGGTGAGGAGGTGGCTGAGCAGCTGGCAGCAGGCTCAGACAGGATCACCATGGCTTGCTGAGGAGAAGCTCTACAGGGCAGTGTGCAGGATGCCAGTGAGACCCACAGCAGGCTCAGGAGCATGGAGCACTCCTGGGGCCTCTTGCGCCTGCCAGCTGAAGATGACAGAGCTGTATCTTTCTGGTGCTATCTAAAACCAGCAGAGGAAAGAAAAGGACCCATCTTACTGCGTCTTGGAGCATCTCACTGTGGCTGGATGCCTGCTTGTTCACCTGCATCAGTGCTCCCACCTGTGTTGGAGAAAAGTGTGTTTTCAAGAAGGATGCCAGACCGGCAACAACAGGTTAAAATACCTCAACAATAAGCTGGAGCAGTTGCAGCTGAGTGTTCTGTGTGCCCCAGGCTGGTTAGCTTCCTGAGATGAAGAGTTCAAGGGAGGGGACTGTCAAGGCTAGGCTGTGCTGGCCTGTCTGTGTCCTTCATCTTCTCGGTCCCTTGGAAATGTGTGTTTACTTTGGCAATGCTGGGAACGGCTGTCGCCCAGGGCAGCTGGGTTTGGTTGTTGCCAGAGCTGTCTGTGACACCGGCAGATGATGGATATGACCACGTGCTGTACTGTCACAGCAAACCTCAACTCTGTCGATACAGACCAGGGAACAGCAGCAGATTCTCTGGATGTGTTGGCTGACAATTTATGGGGGTTTTTTTTAACCATATCGTCACTAAGCAGCCAAAGGAACTTACTTTTTCTTTCCTGTTTTCTAATAGGTTGGTATCAAAGCTGTATCCTGTGAGTCATCATTGTGACGAGGATCTGAAAAGGGCAGATACATTTGCAGGGTATATCAAATGAAATTTTGATTCAGCTGAGGGAGATATAAATACCATTTGCCTAAAGCCTTGCTGAGCCCTCATCTCAAACATTGCCCTGGCCCACCAGCTTCCAGAAGAGCTTGCAGGGATGAGCAGGGAATGAGGAGCCTGGCATCACAGAGGGAGTTAAACATGTCAGTGTTCAAACCCTCAGCAAGAGCCAAGAGGGGATGTGACATCTGTCCATGAGCATGTCTGGAAGTACAGATCCCAGCCAAGGAAAGTAACACAGTGGCTCAAGTGGGTGCACTTGATTCCTTGATTCTCTCTTAGCTGAAGAGACTAAAGAGCATGTGAGGAGTGCTGGCAGTGGCTGAGGCAGCCAGGGTGGGTATGGAGGAAAATCACCTGCAAAAATTAGCTGGGGGGAGTTTCTCTAGGTGGAGTGGGAAGCTCTGGCCCTCTCCTAGCAGGAGGGGATGAACCGCAGCTGGCTCTGCACATCAAAAAGCTCTCAAACTAACTGGATTACATTTCTTAATGGACGTTAATGGGTTGCTAATCCCCTAGGAGAACTGCAGCTCGGTGGCCCTGGTGTATTTCTCCCTCTGTGTTTTGGTGCTGGGAATCACCTCCGCAGCAGCACACGAGGACTTTCAGGGCTGGTGGCGTCAGCACTGGGTAACCCCAAGGAAATTGCTTTAATTTGACCTGATGCCAAAACTCTTGAAACCTCATGCCTTAGGGCTGGTATGTTTTATAAGAATTCATCAGCATTGATTTCTATTTTCTTCACTTCTGGTCACGTTTTCTGTCCCGGTTTTGACATCTACCTGTTGCTTATTCTCTTTAAAAACGGGGCGAGTCAATGGAACTGGTCCGTGTCCTTTTCTGTGCCCTCCCTCGGTGGAAACCCAGGAATCTGAGCAGCGGCGGTGCTGGCGCTCAGCTTTGGGTTCCACAGGACGGCTCAGGCGGGAAGGGACCGCGGTGCTCATGGGGTCCGACCTCCCTGCTCGGGCAGGGCCATCGCGGAGCACACGGCACGGGCTGGCATCCAGACGGATCTGCGGTGAGGAGCCTGCACAGCCTCCCTGAGCAGCAGCGGAGCCGCTCTCCCTCAGGGCTGTCCCTCGGGCGGTGCCGTGTCCCGGCCCCAGCGGAGCCTCTCTCCCTCAGGGCTGTCCCTCGGGCGGTGCCGTGTCCCGGCCCCAGCGGAGCCGCTCTCCCTCAGGGCTGTCCCTCGGGCGGTGCCGTGTCCCGGCCCCAGCGGAGCCTCTCTCCCTCAGGGCTGTCCCTCGGGCGGTGCCGTGTCCCGGCCCCAGCGGAGCCGCTCTCCCTCAGGGCTGTCCCTCGGGCGGTGCCGTGTCCCGGCCCCAGCGGAGCCTCTCTCCCTCAGGGCTGTCCCTCGGGCGGTGCCGTGTCCCGGCCCCAGCGGAGCCGCTCTCCCTCAGGGCTGTCCCTCGGGCGGTGCCGTGTCCCGGCCCCAGCGGAGCCTCTCTCCCTCAGGGCTGTCCCTCGGGCGGTGCCGTGTCCCGGCCCCAGCGGAGCCGCTCTCCCTCAGGGCTGTCCCTCGGGCGGTGCCGTGTCCCGGCCCCAGCGGAGCCTCTCTCCCTCAGGGCTGTCCCTCGGGCGGTGCCGTGTCCCGGCCCCAGCGGAGCCGCTCTCCCTCAGGGCTGTCCCTCGGGCGGTGCCGTGTCCCGGCCCCAGCGGAGCCTCTCTCCCTCAGGGCTGTCCCTCGGGCGGTGCCGTGTCCCGGCCCCAGCGGAGCCGCTCTCCCTCAGGGCTGTCCC
>VXBQ01014805.1:108843-120239 GCA_013400175.1 Phainopepla nitens | reverse complement strand
GAGGGGATCAAGTACATAATAATTAAAATAGTGTAGGAATACCTAAAGGGGGCTGTCAAGAGGAGCCAGGCTCTTCTCGGTGGTGCCAAGCAGTAGCACAAACGGGCAGAAACTGATGCACAGCAGGTCCCAGCTGAACACGGGGAAGAACTTCTTTTCTGTGCAGTGACCGAGCGCTGGGATAGGCTGCGCAGAGGGTGCGGAGCCTCCCTCCGGGGAGGTACCCGGCACCCGTGTGGATGCAGTGCTCTGGCCGGTCCTGCAGGAGCAGGGAGGTTGGAGCGGGTGACCGCTGTGGTCCCTCCCAGCCTGACCCGTTCCGTGGCGTGTGGATGCTCAGTTTTCCCCGCGGCAGGGGCCGGCTGCAGCCCGGCTTTAGGGCGCTCGGCACTCAGCTGCCGTGTCGGGAGAGGGGAGCAGCGGGAGAAGGCTGTCTCGGTAGAGCTGGAGCTCATTCTGGTTTGCCCCTCAACAGGCCAAGCGCACCAAGAAGGTCGGGATCGTGGGTAAATATGGGACCCGTTACGGTGCGTCCCTGAGGAAGATGGTGAAGAAGATTGAAATCAGCCAGCATGCTAAGTATACCTGCTCCTTCTGTGGCAAGGTGAGAGATCTCCTTACCCCCGGCAAAGTCTTCAAAAATCACATTGTTATTGATGCTGGAAAGGTGATTTGATGCTTCAGTAATTTCTGTACTGAAGAGAAACTGAAGAGAAGTGCCTGGTTCCAAGACAGGGACTAGTGTATAGTGAGCTTTGGGCTACTGTCAGAGTCCTTGAAAAAGAGAGTAGACATTTCACATGAATGTTTAGTAGTAGTTAAATGAAAACAAACATTACATTTCATTTATGAGAGTGAGCAATGTTGCCATATTGTATGTTTTACATAATTAATAAAATAGACCTGACAGAATTAAAGCATCACAGTTGTTATCTTGATAATAAGGCTTGACTCGGGCTTTTTTTTTTTTTCCCCTTCAGTAACTTTTTACAGCATACCTGGCAGAGGAACAGAGCTTGCTTTTCCCACTTTAAACTTCTGATGGCAGTTGCTTACTTTTGTGCACGGTATAACTCTAGATGAGGAAGAAGTTATGATAGGAAGTAATCTTAACTCTGTGTGTACATAATTAAAATTTAAATCTAGTTTTTGCCAGTTTCAAAGGCCCATCAGCTTATACTTTGCACAGATATTTTTTATTGATATCTGTAGAGTAGGAATCTTTAAAGTAGCTGGAAATTTAAAAGTATTTTAATGATGGGTGTTTTTTCTTGCTTTGATTTGTTGTTGGGTTTTTGTTTGTCTTTAACTTACTGCCTTTCACACGTGAAGTGAAGAATGTTCCTAGTCTTGTCTGCAGAGCTGCCTAGGTCAGGCATAGGTGTGGGCAGACCTGTTGTCACCGGTGCAGGGTGATGGATACCTGCACGGGGCAGGGAGCTCCATAGCCACTGCTCACTCTCTGGGGGCTCTTTGAAGTGGGTCTGGCTTGAGCAAGCCTGGCTTGCTCAGGGAGTCCTGGCAACAGGGGTGGTACATGAGCACCACACCAGGTGAGAATATCAGTTGTTAGGACCAAGGTAACTCCTTAGTAATTTTCTCCTTCAAAATAAGCTGAATTTTTGATGATGCCTTCAGAAGTGACCCAGTTCATATCTGAATGGAAAAGTGTTTCAGAAGTGTCTGCAGAATTTCAGTAAAAGGATTGTCTGTCCCTTTCTTGTCTTAACTTGGTTTATAGGAGTGGTGTGGTGTGATGCTGAAGTCCTTGCCTGAAGTTTCTTGGTAGGCTTTTTCAGCTGATGGAGATTGACTTATTTTTTTTTCCTTTTTTCTTCTGTTCCAGACCAAAATGAAGAGAAAGGCTGTGGGTATCTGGCACTGTGGATCCTGCATGAAGACAGTTGCTGGTGGTGCCTGGACTTACAAGTAAGGAAATGAATCCAATCAGCATTTATTCTCACACAGCTGAGGCATAATACAGCTTTTGGCTTTTTATCTATTTTTTTTTTTAATTTTGATCTACTAACCATTAAGCAGATCTGCCTTGAGATAATGATGAGGGTAATTGCCTGTTCTGTTAAAATTTGATTGCTGTGGATCAAAGTCAATTTGATTGCTGTTATTTGCAATAGGCAAAGCCAGATTTATTCCAAGAAAAGTTATTTTCATGTTGTCCTTTTGTTGTAAAATCAAAAAAAATGAATTATAGTAACTTCTAATGTGAGGGTGCTGTTGCTTACTCCCTTTCTTTGCTTTCCTTCCCCCACAATTCTGTGGAAGACACTCTTGCCCCACACGTAGCAGTCGTGAGGGATCTGAGCCCACACGCTGGTGCACGTGGTTGGTGCATGACTGGGAATTTGGGCTGGGATGTAGCCTGTGAAGTTCCATGTGCTTTGTGGACCAGGGCCCACGCTTTGTTGTCAACAAAAAAAAAGTGGAGTTAGAGCCTCTTTGACAGCGCACTCAGATGATAACAGTTTGAAATGATTAGTGCTTTTTCAAAAATAAATAACACCAGCACAGTTGTTCTGCCACATGCAAATGATTCTGCTTCTTCCTCCAGTACCACCTCTGCAGTGACAGTCAAGTCTGCCATCAGAAGACTGAAGGAACTGAAAGACCAGTAGAAGCTACTTCCTGTTCTCTTTGTGAAACATCCTTTTTTTTTTCCATTGCCCAGATCTGTCCTTTTATCAATAAAAGGGTGATGATGGAGTGGAATCATGTTTGTCTTTTCTGCAAAAAGTCCTGTCTGTTATGTATGCCAGGTGCCCACCAAAGCTGCCCCATCAGTGCCTTCCTCTGCTGCTCAAGGGAGAGAAAACAGGATGAAAGGTCTGTGGGTTGAGATACCAGCAGGGAGAGATCCCTCACCAGCTGCTGTCCTGGGCAAAACACCCGACTTGGGGAAACCAGTTTAATTTATTACCAGTTGTATCAGAGTAGGGTAATGAGAAATAAAACCAAATGTTAATTCCAGTCACCCCTCCCTTCTTCTCAGGCTCAACTTTACTCTTGATTTTCTCTAGCAGCTGCACAGGGGCATGAGGAATGGGGGCTGAGTGCATCACATGCTGACTCTGCTGCTCCATCTTCCTCAGGGCGAGGGCTCCTCTCACCTCCTCTGCTCCAGCATGGGTCCCCCGTGGTGTCACAGGTCCTGCCAGCAAACCTAAGCAGCATGGGCTCCTGGGCTCCTCTGCACAGGGCACAGGTCCTACCACGGGCCTGCTCCAGTGACGGCTTCCTGCAGTGTCACAGCCTCCTTTGGACAGAGCCCTGCTGCAGCACGGAGCCCTCCGTGGGCTGCAGCACTGGGATGGCAGGTTTATTTTCGAGGAAATTGGTTGCAGTGGAACGGGGGTATGTAGCTGTTTTGGTTAGCTACAGAAATAACAACATAAAAGTATAAAAATACTTAGTACATATATAAGCAAATAATGAGAATAAAAGTATAGAAAAGGGGAAAAAAAAAGAGGAAAATAGGGAAAATACCATCACCCATAGATGCAGTGACAAGACTTGATTGTGGGTGATTCCAGTGCCCCTTAGTCGAGGTGATGGTCACAGTCCTGATCTGTGGGAGATGGGGGAGCCCCTGAAACACCACAGTTCCGGAGTTAGGATCTTTAGGTGTAGTGGGAATGCCCAGGTTCCTCCCCTGAAGGGGGTGGGGTTTCCACTGTCTGATGTCATACGGTGGATCAGGTGCAGTCCCGGCCCAAAATGGGTCTGGGGCTGCTTCGGGGGCCTTTGATGGTTTTTGACCCGTTCTAAGACATGGTAGCTACTTCAGGCCAGCGTAGCTGAGCCACGGATGAATGTTGTCAGGCCTACCCCTGTGTGTGAGTGTCCAATATCTTCCAAGGAAGATGGGAAAGGGAGGAAGAGTTTTACATCTCAGCCAGTTGTGCAAGGGAGGACATTTGCATGATAAAAAGCATTATCCCACCTCGCAGGATCTGCTTCTTAATGGCCTTCTCCCTCATCTGGCCCTAAAACAGTTTGTTGCTAAACAAAAGTTGATTTAAAGTCGTGCACCTCACCAGCTGCTTTTGAAAAGGCCGATTGAGTCATTAAACCTTAAAATTCCAATCTCTCAAAGGCAGGCACCTGGAGCACCTCCTGTTTCTGCTGCACTGACCTGGGTACCTGCAGACCTGTTCCTCTTGCATACTCTCACTCCCCTCTCTGTCTGCAGTTGCTGCTGTGTGGTTTTTTTCTCCTTAAGTCTGTTCCCCCAGACGCTCCACCATCACTGCCAAAGGGCTCATCCTTGGCGAGTGGTGGGTCCGTGCTGGGGTGGGCTGACACTGGTTCTGTCAGACACAGGGGAAGCTTCTGGCAGCTTCTCACAGAGGCTGTCCCTGTAGCCCTCCCACTGCCAAAACCTCGCCATGCAAACCCAGTGCACTGTTTTGTATTTATAGGTGTAACTATGGAGACACTAGTAGTGCTATCCAGTAGTTTGAGTGGCTCTTGTTACTGGTGAAGCCATTAGAAACCACTTTCCTTTCTAGTTAATTGCACACTTAGTTGCCTGGATGCGCTGAGGTGAATCTGAGGAAAGCTTAAATAACTTGAAGAAGCTTGGCTCATCTTGGTATATCCTTCACATCTGTGCCTCGAGGAATAGCATAGAGTTCCATGAGTGGAGGAGTGGGCAGATAGATGTAAGGGGGGGGAAGAGAGAACACGTAAAACATCTCTCTGCCTTCTCCCATTTCCTCAAGGGAGTGGGCCATGTGCTGCAAGGTGGAGAGAAAGAGAGCATCTTGACTGGAATGGTAAAAGCAACTCATGCTCTGCTGGTGGCTGGTGCAGCTAATTCTTCAGCCCCACCCACAGATTACTGTGTACTACAGCCTGTGGCGTGTTCTGTTGTGTGCAGGTCTCGGGGTTAGTCCACCCTGAATGCTTTGCTCCCTGTGGCTCTCTCCCCCTTGGTCTGGTAGCAGGCTCTCGTGTCTGGATGTTTGCAAAAATAAATTTTCATGTTGAGCCAATCGTTTGGACATTCAGTCTTGTGAAAGAGCTGCTGTTTGAGTTAATACTGGCCTACAAATAATCAATTTAAACTGTCCAGATGCTGGAACATCTTTTATGGTCTGACTTGTGAGTTTCAATTTGGTTTTATCTGGGGGTATTTTGGTGACTGCATCTCCCATCCCTAACAATACAGGTCAGAAAACAAAAGTCTTGTTAATAACTTTGTAATTAACAAAACTTTATAAATTTATTAACAAATTTTCCTGCTGGAGGAAAAATAGAAAGGAAGTAGCAGAGGGGTTGCTTGTTCTTGCTCCAGATTAGGTTTCACATGGATTTGGGTAGTGATAAGCCACAGCAATAATTCATTAATGAGCCTGACATCTTCAAAAGATTAATTCAAAGCTGGACCCAAGTAGGAATTTTTTTCCCAAGTTGCAAAAAGTCCGTGGCTCACAAGTTTGACTGCAGTGACCCTGAATTCGTTTTCCAAAGTTTTCTTCTTTCATTTTAATTCAGTGCTTCAAACTTCTATTACTAAATTCATATATTCAGGTATCTGGTGTCATTCATACCAACCTGCATATCCTCACATTCCAGCTGGCTTGGTGATGTAACCACTTCGCTGGGAAGCCAGTTGCAGTGCCCAAACACTCTCTGGTGAAGAACCTTTTCCTAATATCCAGCTTAAACCTCTCCTGACACAACTTAATTACGTTCCTATGGGTCCTGTTACTGATCACCAGAGAGATCAGCCCTGCCCCTCTGCTTCCTCTCATGGGCAGGACAGTGTGGTTCTTCTGCATATTGCTTTTTATTCTTGATTCAGTGTGCTTGGGCCATATTTCCATGTGGTGAGACACGACTCTGCACACCTCTGTGCTTTCTTCATTAATGCAGAGGTAATTGAAGTACAGGTTTCTGATGAAGCCTTCTCAACTGCTCTGAAGTAGCCATTCATTAACAGGTGCAGAAGATGTGTTTCACTGTGTTGATATCCCGGGATGGCTGCACAGGTATCTTATCTGAGATGACTTCTATTCCTGCTGAGGAGGTTATTAACTACCCTTTGGATTTATAATTGCAGAGGGTGGAAGCTGCGCAGGGCAGAAATACAAAGAGAAGGAAAGGGTGTGAGACGATCTTTTCGACCTGGGCTGCGTGGTCTTACCTGCATCCCTGTGGGATGGGCTTTGCCTGCAGGTCCCCGGGCTTCTTGCGCCGTGGTACCCGGGCGTGCTCCCCGGCAGAGGCGTCGTGTGTGGGTGAATCCTGGAGGCTGCCGGCGGCAGGGCGGGGAGAGGAAGATGCGCCGGCAATGCTGCGAGCGGCCAGCGGGCGCCACTGCCGCTCTGCCGCTCGGGGCTGCCGCATCGCTCGGTTCCGTCCCGCCCGGCAGCGGCTCTGCTGCCGCGGCCCCTCGGCTCCGCGGGTCGCGCTCCCCCCGGAAACAGACCGTGACAGCCCTTTTCGACTGAAGCAAGAGCCTGTGACAAAAGACATCAGGAGGTTAAAATAGGAATGGGCAGGTTGGACATGAGGATCTTGTAGTCGTTTGTCACCTCTAGCAAAGCCGCATTTGTGTCAGTGCTCGGTCCAAATGCTGTGTATATACTAGAAGAAATTTGTGCTGACAACTATGTGATTCAGCCAGGTGATTCTCCAAATTTGTTGCTTCCTCTGAGAATCTAGGCTGAAAACAAGAATTCTAAACAATATTGCTTACTGCTTTCATTATATTTGCTGTTAAGCCTTAGTCAGGAACTTGGATAAAGTTGCCTTAGATGCTGTAGAAGCAGAGAGCTGATACCTGTCCTGGAGGGTGTGAGCTTATGGCAATGCCAGATCCATCTGGATTACAACAGCTCTGGGAATTGGAGAAGGGTTTGATGGAAACTGAGACTTTAAATCTGACTGAATGTTCTGTAGATGTGGCTGTGCAGGTTAGTTTATCTTGGTTGCTTTTGAAGAGCAGGTGAGAAGGGGACTTCTTTCTCAGAGCAATCTGTCAGTCCCATGGGATTTTTCTTTCAGGATCAAGGATATAACCTAAGGGGATGGTAGCTGTTTTCACGGTGGCATTTCAGGTACCAAAAGATGTTGCAGGAGACCAAAGGAACTTGGAAATAAAAAACTGATCAAGCTTGGGGCAGCTTTCCTCATTCTGATTTCTGTAAAGTATTTCTTTGTTTCCAAAACAAAGTAACTGCTTTGTCTTTACCCTCTTTGTGCTTCCTGCCCCCTCTTGGTCACTGCCCTGTTTGGTCTGTAGGGGATCATGATGCTAAGCCCTGGGGGCACCACTGATGTTATGCTACATATTAAGGACTGGGGGTTTAGGGCTTACAAGAATGAGAAACCTCAGCCACAGGTGCTGGTTGCCCTTTCTGCATGTCCTGACTTAAAGGTGGTGTGAACTCAGCCCGTGTGCAGGTGCTCCCTTTTGGCCTGGTGTCTTAGAAATTTGACTGTAATACAGCCTGGCAGGTATAAGCAAAGAATATGCTCCATGTTTTAAGGAGCATATTCCAGTGTGATTTCTAACTTTCTGACCATCAAATGTTTTGCCCTTACTGTATGGTCAGCTGGTTTCCTCCCTGAGCACAAGCAAGGGCTGCTCATGGCCTTCCTAAGCTCCTTCATGCCTCTTCCTCCATGCTGCATCCCAGGGAGATTTCAATGGCACGTCAGAAACAAGAGTGACTGGTGCAGGGGAGTCACCTTCCTGGTGCAGACTAACCCTGTCTTGGAATGATATTCTAGGTCTCTCCCTAGAAAGAAAGGAGATTTAGTGATGCAGCTTATTGCTGGCTTTGCATGCAGCTCAGAACTGGACAAGAGAAGCAACCACATTTGGGGAATGATGTGAGCACCACCATCTGATTTTATGGATTATCCAAGCTTCCACCTGCCACTCATCCCACCTGCATTTTCAGCAGCTCCACGTGGGGAGAAATTGCTCGGCAGAGCCGGCCCAGCTCCTGTGGGTGAAGCAGGCAGGTAACATCTCTGTGCTCCCCAGATATGCAGCGGGGCTCCCTGCTTTCCTTGGAGAAATGGTTCCTTAAAGGATGCTACAAAATGACTTGCAGTGCCATGAGACTGTGTATTTCCAATGGCTTGAGATGCCTGCTTGAATCTGGCCCCAGTGCTCTGGAAGTGGGCAGTTGCCATCGGTAACACATCCTTCCTCCGAGTATTTGATCTCAGCGGATGTCTTTTGAGGCATGGAGTGTGGCAGAGTTGTGGATATGCCTCAGGTGCCCTTATTAGATGCCTGGATGCATTTTGAAAATGGCTGCTTAGAAAATGTCTAATTGCTATTCCACATATTCAAAAAGGTTTCTTTTTTTCTCTTGTCAAGACTTTGGCATGCCTTGGATTGCTAAATATACTTTCCTCTTGCAAATTCTTGGCAGGAATCTGGGTAAGGAATCATGCCAAGCAGTCTCTTCAAATGTTAACAAGCTCATCGGTGTGGCTTTCCCAGTGCAGGGTTTGTGCTCTTTTTTTTTTCCACCTTCCTTCCCAAAAAACCCCAACCCTTCTTTTTGTACACTGTTGCTCTAAGCACATGAACTATGGCAGCTCGGCAAGAAAGGATTTTTCTAACCAAATCCAAAAAAAGAGTGCTTGTTTCGTGTTCAACAGTTTGGTGTCACAGCCCTGCTTAACCTCCCAGGGCTCCCGTTGAGTAGGAAGCGTGGATTTTGGGGTGCTTGTGGAAAACCTAATCCATTTCCTCTCCTCCTTTGCCATTCTTGCTTCTCCTCTGTTCTTAGCAAGCTGGACTGTGTCCTTGCATGGTAATTGTAGATTTGATGTCTTTCTTCCAGTAGCCTATTAGCAAGTGAATGAGGCTGTAATGCTCGCCTTTTGTTTCTTCCCCAGAGCTTATCCGGGTGCAGAAGCAGCCCTGGAGGTGGTGCCTGCAGCCGGGCAGGACCCACAGATCAGAGCTTCAGGCTGGGCTGCTTCTCTCCCTCTGCTCCAGGCAAAGAGCAGCGCTGCTCTGGCATCTGGAACTTACAAAGCAAAGAAAGCAGTGAGAAGCCAGTGCAGCACCCCTGAAAACCTCTGTCTCCCTAAAGGAAACCTTATCCTAGGACTTCGGCATTCATCAGTATGAGGTTACACACCTCCCTTGAGCTTCACTGGAGACAATCTTGCATAAGCATGTGGAGAGCTTTGCCTCTGACTTACTCTCCTGGCCTTCAGTCATCCTCACACATCTTGGGAGCAAACCTCTGTGTTCAGGTTGGGATGTTGGATTCCCCGCCCTGTGCTCAGTCCTACCTCCTGTTCATGGAGAGAGCTCAGTGTGGGATGCAGGGAGGGTGCTGCAGAGGAATTGAGTTGTGGGGCCAGGGAGCCTGAGTGCATCACACTGCAGCCTGGAATGAGCAGTGGGTGTTTTTGAAGGGACCTCTGTTCACACTGAGGAATATTTATTTATAACTTATGAGTTTGGTTTCAGGAATTTGCTCTGTGACCCTTCTCTATTTCTTTGATTAAACCTCCTATTGTAAGAGGAACATTTTATTTTGCAGTCCTTCCTCACCCTGAGACAAATGTCCTGCAAGTCACAGCTTTGCTCTCCCCTTCAGGCAATTCTGGAACAGCTTTGGCTCTCCGAAAGTGTGGAGAGAGAACCTGATTCCTCCAAGTAAATACACTTGATGCTAAGTGATGAACCAAGAGGGTGCCTGCCTTTTTCACTGAATATACTTCTTCCAAGTTGCCACCTACTACTGGGCCTCACCTTTGAAGGAGGACATTCTGATGCAATGCAGGATTGTCTCTAATATTCCAGCTGTGAGGCCAAGCTGATTGCTTGAAGATAGGATCTTGGGCTCTTATCAGTCATGTCTGTTTCCATTCAAGCGGTTGTTACTGTGATGGATTAGATTTGAGATTAAAAGGCAAATCTGTAAAGGGAACGTAAAAAAAAAATCTTTAAATGAAAACTTGTCCCAAGTCATGCAAAGAAAGAAGAGGAACAAATAAATAATCTAGGCATTAAACAATTAATTTTTAACCTTAGTCAGATGAAGACGTATTTTTTTCTTTTTTGCATGAGGAATATGAAACAAAGAAATGCAAGTTCCTGTAGCAAGCAAGAGATTCTTGTTCCAAAGTAGGTCCACCTCTGACGGAAATGTTGTGTATGCTGTGGTGCTCCTTGGGGACCTCAGGTGAAGACTGTGCTGGTACCTGTCAAAACAAAGAACAGAACAGTCCAGGGTGAAGATAGATCAAACAATCAAACAGATAGGGAAGATTCACAGCCCTAAAACCAGGCTTGTTATCTGAGCCCATCAGTAACCTGGCCATTGCTTTGGTTTGGATTATTATTACTGCACCAGTGTCTAGCAGGGGAAGACAGTGATGGTTTTACAGTATATACCTTAATCACTGATAGGTCATTTCACATTGCTCACTTGGAGAATCCAAGGCATAAGAAATGGTGGTAGAGCTGCTGGTTGAGTTACTTCTTTGCTCTCAAAGGGAAGAGAGTGATTGTACGTGGTAACCAGGCTACTTGGTTTGGTCAATGCACTGCCCTGCCATTTCCCACTGCTTCCCTTCTTTCTCTGGTGTGTTCTCACCTTACATGGACCCTTCTCAATGTTGTGAGGTCCTTAAGGCATGGAATATCTTCTTGTTTTGCCCACTGGGGCAAGCTGAGCACAGAGGATCCTGCACGCTGCCTGTTACCTCTGTTCATCTGGAGCATGGAGATCACCCAAGCCTTTGAGAATACATTTCAGAAGCATTCCCTGCCATCATAGCAGGAAGATGGTACCATTGTCAAAGGGAAAACTTGCCATCTCTTGCAGAAAAAGGGGTTGCATAGAAACGAGACAGACTCTGACTTGTGGTTTTGCTCTAAATCAGCTGCATTTTTAACATTCAGAAGCCAACAAAGATGAAAGACTCCTGGTCAACCTCTCTACTCCCTTGGGGAAAAAAGTAAAAAGACTTGATAAATGTTTCGCATTAATAAATTCCATTTGTCTTATAAAACAAAGTTTGCCAGCTACCAAAGCAGGAAAAATATTTTACATAACTCTGAGTGCGACGTCTAAAAGGTTGCTATGAGCCTGGTTTGAACAACTCTTTCCATATCCCAGAATGTGAAGGAATGCTAAGCTTCACCCAAGCTAGGACCAAGCTTGCTGCGTGTGTCTGTGTGGTGGTCCAACTCTGGCTGGCTGCCAGGTGCCCACCAAAGCTGCTTGACTCAATTTGGGGGAAATAATTTAATTTATTGCCAATCAAATCAATGTGGGGTAATGAGCAAATGAAAACCAAACTCTTAAAACACCCTCCTCCCACCCCTCACTTCCTTCCCAGGCACAATTTCACTACTGGTTTTCTCAGCCTCCTCCACGGCCTCA
>VXBQ01014805.1:84063-106825 GCA_013400175.1 Phainopepla nitens | reverse complement strand
CAGAATGTGAAGGAATGCTAAGCTTCACCCAAGCTAGGACCAAGCTTGCTGCGTGTGTCTGTGTGGTGGTCCAACTCTGGCTGGCTGCCAGGTGCCCACCAAAGCTGCTTGACTCAATTTGGGGGAAATAATTTAATTTATTGCCAATCAAATCAATGTGGGGTAATGAGCAAATGAAAACCAAACTCTTAAAACACCCTCCTCCCACCCCTCACTTCCTTCCCCGGCACAATTTCACTCCTGGTTTTCTCAGCCTCCTCCACGGCCTCAGGGGCACCAGTGCTTCACCACGGTCTTCCCCNAATCAGCCGTGCCAGAGGCGTGGCCGCCGCTGTGGATGGGCACAGCCTCGGCCAGCGGTGGGTCCATCTCAGAGCCACTGATGTTGGCTCTGTTGGACACAGGGGAAGCTTCTGGCAGCTTTTCACAGAAGCCACCCCTGCTATCAAAACCTTGCCATGCAAACCTATATACTCTTCTACCAGATGGTTAGATTTATTGCAGGCTGGTCCAGCAGGTAAGAGGTAAGCCATAGAAAAAGAGATAAAGATGTGTACATGTCCCAGAAGCTGTTTGTGAACCCAAACCCATGTCACTCATAGGGCTGTAGGAATGTTGCTATAAAAGGCAGGAAAAGCACAGCTGCCTACTATTATTATTTTGTTATTAATTTTTAAGTGTGATGTTGATTAATCAGTGGAGCAGATTCCCTAGGGATGTTTCTTGGTCTGGACTACCAAGATTTTGATTCTCAGGGCAGGAACTGAGCACTGGCTGTTCCTGCTGATCCTGGCAGGGTCTATGTGATCGTTTGCATCACCCTACTGTGGTTTTGTGTCAGGCTGTGGAGTGTCAGACATCAGCCACAGCTTCTCGGGGAGCTGCAGGAGGCTTTGCTTGCCTTTTGCAAGTCCGCACCCTCGGTCTTGCTCAGCACTTCCTGGCATACAGAAATACAAATTGTTATGAGTGGTAGAAGAAGGAGACACCCAAGCCTGAGACAAGCAGGGTGCAGCTGAGGTCAGCCTTCAAATAATAGTCTCAAGACCACTTCAGGTTTGGCACTTGGAACATTCCAAGCCAAGGATGCTTTTTTGGCTTTGTAGGATGCACATAATCGCAGCTGACCAACTTCCCTCCACCCTTCCCATCAGTCTTCTCCTAGGTATCAGCTTGGCTTGCAGAAGCTGAGGTTGTTTCTCTGCTCAGGTTAAGTCCATCTTCTGGTCAGCCCTGCTTACCTCCTTGAAGATGAACTGGCTGCATCTTTTTGTGTGCTTCTCCTTGAGCCTCCCTTGGATGCCTTGGGCCATCTGCCACCAGATGATCTTTTGGAAGGAGGGGGTGACCAAAGGCTCACAAGTCTCTGTCAGTGTCAAGGCCAGGAAGTGCTGTGAGTTAAAACACAAAGAAAATTAGGGATGCAGCAGCTCTGGGGGTACAAGAATTGTCTGGAGCTTGGCTCCTGCAAGCATTGTAGCCCCCCAGCCCCATTGCCAGAGATGTGCATGCCAGGAAGATATGCCATGGTGAGCCACATGGCAAGTGACCATTCCCTCTTGGGAAGGTCTATGAAACAGTTGACTAAAGATTTATCCTGATCTGGGGTGAAAATTTATTTTTTGAATCCCAAACAATGTCTCTTGTGGAGCTGTGGGAATGTTGCTATAAAAGTCACGAAAGGCCCAGCTGTCTACGATTATTGTTTTGTTGTTAATTTTTAACAATAAGGGCAATTACCCATTGGAGCAGATCCCCCCTGGGATGTTTGTTGGTCTTGAGTATTTAAACTATGAGGTCCTGTGAGCAGAGACGTGTCTAGGGCAAAGTGTACGTACAGCACCGAAAACCTCAGTGCCTTCAGCCACAGCTTGTGCAAACCTACTCTCAGATGTGTTGCAGCAGTTCAGGAGGGCACATGTGGCCAGACATGCTGCCTCAGCAGAGGGGTGTCTGCTCCTACTGGGGTGGCAATAAGTCTTAGGAAAACTCAGAGACCTAAGTAGCTCTGAGCACCTGAAGTCTTTCCCAGTTTTATCAGATTGATATTTCACAGCAGAATGGCCTGTTCAGGCTATATATAGCCAGCCCTCAGCTGAGAACAATTAGTTTTTGTTCTAACAGCAACTAAGGCTCTTCAGAAAGCGTTTCAACAGCTAAAGGATCAGTCCTTGGTCACCAAGGGCGGGGTATTGTTTTGGTTTTATCCTCCCCTCTCCCCCTCAACAGACCGTGCAAGTGCCTTCTCTTTTAGGGATCAGTTCTGGAACAAATGGAGGCTTGCCACTAAATTATATCTCTGGGCAGAAAAGCAATGCCAAGCCAGTCAGTTGATTTTGTAATGTAGGACAGAGCCCCCCTTGCCCTGCGTGCAGTCATGCACAGACTCCTTGGCAGCTAATTAATAATTAGCAGTTAAGCGGCGGCTGCTCCCTTGCATCATTTCAGTGCAGTTGCCAAGTTGAAAATTGAAAAGCAAGAGAGAGCCAGAGAGAGGACGACAATGACAACAACAACAACAACAACAACAACAACAACAACAACAACAACAACAACAACAACAACAACAAGAAAGGTTTAAAGTTCTAGGAAATTTCACTATGTGAGAACAAAATTCCTTGTGTGTGTGGGGGCTGGGGTGTTGGCTGGCAGGCACCTCTAGTTAACATGGCAAGGCCCTTCCTTTTCAAAAAGTCCTGTTGTCCTCAAGCACCTCCTGTTTGAGAGGAACTTCTTGGTCCTAAAATGCACATGTTTGGGGAGGGGGAGGATGTGGAGAGTACACAGGACTATGGCAGAGAAGTCAAGGGAGGGTTTTTCTCATGGTCAGGAAAGTAACAAGTGCTCTGGGGCATACGAAAAGGATGGATGGTGAAGGACAGGACTTCCCAGGACAGGACTAGGAACAGGATGGGGTGATGCCATGAAGGAATTTGCAGAGCAGGGGATACCCAAGAGTGAGCTTATAGCCAAGGGAAATCTGGTCCTAGTTTTTCTGGGTCCTGAGGAACACATCTTGCCAGGAGTCTCTCCTTCCAGTGTGCTGGTCAGCAGTTGGACTGTGTTCGGCCTGTTCATGACAGAAAAGGGCTTTCCTTTGGGTGGAAAGATGGCTGAAAAAAAACTGGACCATTTTTTAGCACCGTCCTGTTAGATAAAAGTAACAGTACTGTCTTGTGAGTTATGTTTTCCACTCTTTTATTATGTTCGGCTGAGGAAGAGCTGGGGCATAAAACGTTGGCACAGCAAGAAGTACAATGGCCGAACCGAGCACGTGGAGTTTTCATACATCTTCGTGCTTGAGGTTGTCAGAGATGTGAGGAGAAGGGAGCCGAGGGAAGGCTGGTGCTCAGAGCATCTGATGAGCTGTTTCTGCCTTGCCAGCCTTTCTTCTGTTTTCTTCTCTCCATGGAGGAAGCTATGAAGGCATCTGATCTTCCCACCTATAGTCACAGTAGTCTTCATGAGGTTGGGAGCTCCAGGATTTGTGTGGCTGGAGACTGGCAATTGTCTGTGGGAAGCAGACATAGAAGATCATCAGTTTCAAAAACATGACCTACAAGGAAAGGCAAAGGCTCTGAAGAAGGAAAGCCTTTTTGAAAACATTTGTTTTTAAATACAAAACATATTTTGCTGGAAGGTGAAACGGCCTCATCAGTTCCCTGTATTCATTGCAGACCTGACAAAAAAAGTGATGACTTCAGCAGCTGGTTAAGTGTTGGTTGGACATCTTCTGGCCAAGTAGATCTGGTTGGCCTTGCTTTGAGTTGGGGTTGGAGCAGAGACTTCCAGAGGTCATTTCCAGCAATAAAATTCTAAAATGCTGTGGTAGGAACAATTTCCCTGCAGTAAGTATGGCCACACAGTCATGAAATGCAGTGATAGCCATGTCACATCTGGAAGTTCCAAGCTGGAATTAGGTAAGCATTTGCCAGAAGTGGCTTGGAGAGAGCTGTCAGTGTTTGAAGGAGGGAAAGCAGAATGTCCTCCTGATGTCTCTTCTGTTTTTGACCTTAAAACCCATCAGCTCTTAACTCTCAAGCACTGACATCTGAGGGCATCAGGCTATGCATCCTCCACTTCTGCTTGGAGGGTATTGAGGCTTACGGATAACCAGCATGAGAAAAGATGGGGGGATCTGGGAGGCCAACTGGTTCCATTATGGAAACTGTTGTTCTTCCATGCTCACCCTCTTGGTTTGGGGGTTTTCTGGAGAGGGAAGGAACCAATGGTGTGGATGACTCATGGCACTTTTCTAAGAAGCCAGTAATGCTGGGTTGAATCATTGAGCAAACACAGGCAGAGCTGCAAATACCCAGAAGTCTTGGCCTCCTTCTGCTGCTCACATTTTATGATTTGATTACTACATCTAAACCTGGGGCTCACAGTCCCTTCCAGGGAGGTGTGTTTAACAGCACACACGTATCGTCAGCCACATCTCTTCCTCTTTGCCCTGAGCCTTTGTACAGAAAGCAGTGATGGGGGGCTTGTAGCTTCTTGCAGTTTCTTGCTTCTGTGGGATTCCTGTGGGCTGAGCATGACTGAATGGCTGTGGTCCTGTGGATGAGAAATGCCTCACACCCTGCTGGCAGCGAGGAGGGATTACTGTTCCCCTGCTTAATGCATTTGTTTAATGCCCATTCCGTGAGGCTGTTTCTCAGGCTGTTTTCGTTGCAGGATATGTCTGTGTGTGCAATTAGCTAAGAGACATTAGCTTAATGACTTGTGCGTGTTTGAGTTAGGCCTGGCCCAGTCTCGGATGGCTGCCTTTCTCCTGTCTGGAGACTTAATTCTCTGCAGCACAAACTGCTCTGTCATGCTCATCCCAGGGTTGGATGCAGACAGTGTCTCTTGCTGGTCCCCTGCCAAAGGAACCCTGCTATCACACATAATTACCTCCTTGACTCATCCTGACTTTTATTGCTCCCACCCCCCCCCCTTTTGTTTTGTTTTATAAGTTTGATTTGTTCTTTCGAAGCTATTGTTTCCATCCCTGTATTCCCAGTGGCTCCAGAGGACTGCAGTGTATTCACGCAGGAATTACTGGGGCGGGCTCTGTGGTCTGTTTTGTGTAAGAGTTCAGACTGAGTGACTGTTCTGGTCTCTTCTGGCTGGTTTCTGAGCTTATGGGTTAGGCAGAGGGAGAGTAATACCTGGACAGCAAGCTGCATTGTTCAGGAGCCTGGTGCTGAATCAGAGTCCCTTACCAAAATGTAGATTGTTACCATTTCTTTTTAATGGACTGATCCTCTTAGTCATCTCAAATGGTCCACCACGGTTGGCTGAGCAGTGACTCAGGTAAGATGAAGGGGACACTGGTCATCCAGGTCTTCTGAACAGTTCCAGAGCTAGAAGTTTGCAGGACTGTAAGAGTAGTCATTCCTCATAAGGAATCTCTCCCCCTTCTCTGTCTTTTGTCCTCAGTCATTTTCTTTCCCATATACTTCAGCCCCAGCTTCAAAACTCAGCCCAACAAATGTGTCTGCAGAGGGCACTGGTGAAAGACAGGTTCCTCTTTCTCTGTTCCTGCCTGCATTGAAACTTCTGCTGGCTCAGCTGGGTGGCTCCTCTAGGCAAAAGTGGATTGAGTTTCCAGAGCCACTACTGTGAAACTATTTGCTGTGATTGGACCTGCACAACAACATTTATGGGAAGAAAGGCAAGCAGATAGGGATATCTTGTGAGCTTGCTGATAGGTAAAAGCATGGTCAGATAATTTTTCTGAACCAGACATTGTCTGCCTAATGCTACTTCTGGTCCTTTCTTGAAAAGTGAGGGCAGGAGGAGTGCTGTACATTTTGGATAGCAGTAAGTCAGTTTATCTGCATCTCTGGCCTTGTGAGAGGTTTCATTGGGCCTCCAGGCACCTCCATATCCTTTCCAGTTCCTCCTTCCTTGTGCTACTACCCATAGGTGAGGTCCTTGAAGTCATCACCTGCAGCTCACTCTCAGGAGAGACCTGTACTTGTTCCCTTGGTGGAAGCTGAGGAAGAAAGGAGTGCTTGGGTGGACCATGTTGGAAGACTTCCTTCAAGGATTTCTCTCTGGGTAGGATGTGCGTGCCACAGAGGCAGCTATTTTGGAGTAGGCGGTTTGAAATACTGTCTGGAGCAACAGGAAAACAAGTGACAAGTTCATATCTTTCATTGCTTTTCCTCACCAATTTGCACTTCTATAGTAGATTTGGCAAGGCATCAGCTTCACTCTTGGCACCGGGAGGAACAGTCTGAATTAATTTACCTTATCTCTGCTTTAAAACCTCCAAGATCTATCAATTTATTGTCATCCTGGAAAGGACTGTGACATTTCTCTTATTGCTGAATACATTGTTCATGTTAAAAAGTGTCACTCATGTTGTTTTTTGACATAGATGGATATAATCTACATCAAATCAAATACATTCCTTTCATTGATGTAATTAATGAGCAGAAGGCATGGGGCAATTGTTAAATTGTTGAATCCTGCAAATTAAGGCCTTCGAGAACAACAACAAATCCATGCCTATAATGGAAAGAGCAAAGACATGTCAATCCTGTTTAGTTACCTGGTTATAGGATTCAAGATCCTTTACTGACAGTTTCAGAAAGTGTGTGACAGGGTAAGAATATAAAAATACCAGATCCAGTAGCTCCTATTGAACCAAACCCATATGAACTCTCTCATCAGACATGCTTCTTATTTTCTTACATAAATTGTTTTCCTATTATGAAAACCAGTCCTTTTTGTGAAACTAAGCATTTCAACAGGGTACATCTCTCTCTGAGGACTTTTCCCATAGATTTTTCATGGGAAACTGACCAAATAAACCAACTCTGAGGTTATTTTCTTTTAAATCAAATTTTTGGGCCTCTGCTGAAAACCTGGTAGGTTTTATTTCTTCATCTTAAACATGAAAAACATATTAAGAAGAGGTCAAGGATAATAACAATTTTTAGCAGCAAAAAGCAACATTTTAACAACCTTTCTTCCTGAACAGCTTGGCTAATTGTTCATGAAAATACTGTTAAAAGCCTTGAAGAGGAGCAAAGCATCCATGCATCATCTCCACCTGTGCTGGGAGATAGGCAGGGAAACCACCAGGAGCTCATGGAGCAGGGACTGTACTGGACAGGGAGC
Organism: Phainopepla nitens; assembly: GCA_013400175.1. Lineage (NCBI taxonomy): Eukaryota > Metazoa > Chordata > Aves > Passeriformes > Bombycillidae > Phainopepla > Phainopepla nitens. The sequence continues at coordinate 99,709 of VXBQ01014805.1, read as the reverse complement.
AGGTTCTTGGCTGCTCTGTGCATCTTCCTCCAACAGAAGGCACTGAAGGTCATTGTCATGCCTACTCCTCAAGGCTTGGTTTTCATTAAGTGCATGGGTTTGGGTTTGCTATCTCTGGCTCTACACAGGCTCTTCCTGACCCCTGGACCAAGATATTTCTGCAAAGAAAAGTCCAGAAAAATACGGTGAAAAGGACTTTCCCCTTTTAGATGTTGAAGACAAAGCTCCATTTGGGCTTGTGGCCATCTTTATATAGAGCTGTGTCAAAAGATGAGTCCGTCCTTCATTTATCTAACAAAACAGCCTGATCTCTCTGTCATTCAGGTCTTGCACTAAAGCTCTACAAGTACTGGATGTGGCTGGCTGAGCCAGCGTTCTGCCTGGCCTCACTGCTACCATGATGTTTTGGGGTGATCCGTGAAGAAGTGAGAACGTTGGACGCAGAGGGATGTGCTCATGCACAGGTAATTCCCACTCCTGCAAACACCACAGGCCGAGGCCCCCTGCTTCCACCACAATTCCTCCATTGGCCTCAGAGGGATGGAAAGGGTAAAAGGCTGCAGCAAGCCAGCCATGGAGGCCAGCTGTCCCATGCACAACTCTCCAGGGCCTTAACCTCCAGACCACAGTGCTCAGCTTCTTCTGAAAAAGGGCAAGGCTGTACAGAACTGTGGAACTGGAAGGCTTGTGGGCTGAAATGAGTCCAAAAGACATATTAACAGGCATGAGAGGCCTGTGATGAAATAGCTAAGGTATTAATACAGCCAGAGGCTGGTAATGAATACAAAAAGTGCCCACATTTACCCAAGAGGTCCCAAAGGTCTTTTGTCCAGAACATTGTGATCCTTAGAGAAATCTTTTAAGAAAGTTAAACCACAGGCTTAGGGCTCCAGGACAAAATTTGGGCGAGTGTGGTCTCTCAGCTGTTCTGACCTCTTGTCTGATGAGACTTTATTTGCAGTTTTGTGCCTTTTAAAGAGCACGGATATCATCCTGTGAGACTTGCACCCTGTCAGGTGAGGGTGGCCTCCTACCCCTTTGAGTGGTGTGAGTCTCCCACTGTGCCCTGTGGCTGTGCTGCTGATAGCAAAGCTTAGTTTGCATATTTTCAGATGAGATTCTGTCCCCTGGTGACAGGGTAAATCCTGAATGCTCAGGTACTACCCATGATATACAAAATGCTCTTCTGATACTTTGCTCTCCATCTCTCAGCTACTGAAGGAAACCTTTAAGTTGCACAGTACAGGTCAGTGCAGGATAAAGTGCCATCATCACAATCTGACCTTCACTTCTTCTCCTTGTTTCCTTGGCCCAGTCCTTTTTTAATGCATGGAGAACCTGGAAATGGCCTCTTGGTGCTGAGCAGAGCTGGGTTGCAAGGAGAAAATGGGACCTGGAGGCTGATGAAAGCAGAGAGTTGGATGGCTGAACATGCCTGGATAAAGTGCAAATAGCATGGAAATGAGGGAACAAAAGCAGGTTTGATGGATCTTCCTCTAAAGTCAATTCCAAATCAGTGCCCATCTGACCTGTGTTTTGGAGTGGCTGAACCCACTTTTTAGGACTCATGCACTGCAGTCAGGCATCTTTTTTGACCCTTACAAAGGTTGTGGCAGGCCTTGACTGTCCCCAGTCCCCTTGACTGTACCCACACTGCCCACCCTATGTCTGTGTGTCCTCCAGCCTCCCCATCTTTCAGAATTTTTTCTGCTTTTGTATGGATGGTGCCCCGGTGAGGAAGGGCTGCTGAGCGGAGGCTGCCGTATGACATTGGCATGTCCCTTGGCAAGAAAACACCACTAGTGCTGTGATTATTTCGTGCACCTGATGTGAGAGTCCGTACAGCCATTCTTTGCTTTGACCATTAACAAGGCCTGATTTTAGTCCAAAACAAGCTTTCTTGAAACAAAATAGTCTTTTTCCAGTCTTCCTGTAGAAGCCAAAAGTATTTTAAATTGTACTGGACTGGCCTAAACACAGGGTGGGGAGGGAGTCAGTAGGTTTGGGACATTTTAATAATGAAGAGAAGAATGTGAAAGGAAGGATTAAACATGGTGTTTTATGTGTATTTATTAAGTCAATTTATAAGGTGCCTTTTGCAAAATATCTTGAGCACTGCATGGAAAACCACAATGTAAAATATTTGAAAAATCTGAACACGAAGCCAGCGTGTTGCAGCATACAGCCAGGAAACAGAGGAGAAGCTGGCACCGGGAGCAGTTCTCTAATCACCAGGCCCCAGCAAAAGGAGATCTGTGTCGGCAGGACAAGGTGAGCCATCACAGGAAGGATCTGTTGTTCCCTGTGCTCCCAAAGTGCTCCAGACAGCCCCAGGTGGGTCTCTGTGGGCAGCCTGGAGGACAAATGGCTCAGTCCATCAGATCTCCTCCAAAGAGAGACCTGGGCTGACAGACCTCGGTGGAGATGGGGTAACCCTGGCTGATCTGAGAGGCCTGAAGGTGGCCCATTGCAAGCCCAACTGGTGAACACACAGGAGCAGGACTGCCCTGATGGGAGCACTTTGGGGAATGCAATCACTGCTCCATCTGTACAGCACAATCCTCAGGACTGCTGCCCCTGGACCGTTTTCAGGGAGAGGCCAATTAGAAGCCCGTTTCACCTGGCCGAGGCAAGAGCACAGATGTTTGTGCCACGGTTTCTGCTACGGGATTTTCTCGCTTGGAACTGAAGCATGAGTCTTTGGCACGCTGCTGATGGCTGTTTCCTGTGAGATGGCCAGAGCTGCCCCTCCAGCTGTGCAGCTCTGCTCAAACCTCTGGAGGAGCTGCCAAGTGCTCCCCAAAATCTTTGTGAAGTCCATGGGACACCTCTGTGGTGAGGAACACTATAAAGAATGCACTTAACAAGAGCGCTTTGAAGTCATGGGTACTGGAAAAATATTCTGTGGAGGATTTAACTGAATTAAAGAACAGGTAAAGACCTCAAGGCAAAATTGCTGCACCTTTCTTATACAACTTCTTCAATCATTTTTAAGGGTGTCAAGGAACTGAAAATGGGTAGAGTAGAAAAATGACCATTCTGATTGGTTTGAGCCATACAAGATGCATTTTTTAGCATCTGTAGCACAGTTAATTTCCTTATACATTATTTTTCCTGAAAATAATTTGCTATAATAAAAATGAAGGAATACCATGCCCATGGGACAGAGATTAATCTGCAGTACACAAGGGCATACCTTCAGGGGAGGAAGTATACCTACAAGAGAAGGTTTCATCGCAGGAAATACTGCTCACCAAATTGTTGAGTTGTCAGCATATTTGAAGAGATAACTTTGTTTTGCAAATCTAACCCACGCAGTTTCTGCTGTGGCTGGGAGAGATAAGTGAGATCCACAAACATTGTGAATGGGGTGGCCTTCATCACTTCCTTCCCAACAGTCAGCCACTTGCCTCTTCCAATGAGAAGAGTGAAATACTTAAAAAAACCCAAAACAGAAAACCAGCTCATGAAACTTCATCTGTTGGCACTGAGGCCCAAGACAGGACTTCAGTCTGGTTTTAGCTCATCTGACTGAAGGCCAATCCACGAAGTAGCCCTTTGGTTGGCTGGGACATTTACTACGTATATGAAGGCTTTGGGCAATCTGTGTACAGGTGTCCCTTAAGAGTGGTCCAGGGTCTCTCAGTTATGAGCTGCTTGTCCACCTGTCTGTCCCAGTGTTGGAAAAGAGGTGAGAACAAGAACTATGAAGGCCAAGCCTTCCATTTAGATCCTAAATGACAAACATGGACTGATGCACCTGCATCTTGGTGTGACAAAGGCAGCATCACCTGGCTTTCTGTCTCATGGTTTTCAGGTATTACGTGGACACTGCCCTTACCTGGAGAACTTTACCAGCTAGGGGCAGAACTGATTTACAGCCTGACATTTTTCAGAAATAAGAGTGTGCCTAAAGCAGAGAGGTGCTTGTATGGATGATGTTAGAATAGGGGTTGATACTTGGAAGTGTTGCAGAGCATTGCTGGAGGAGCAGGTTTGCATGCAGGAGAATTTGACCTTGGACTTTTCTCCTGCAGTTCAGGCCAATACCCTCTACCCCCTAGGCCTAAAAAAATGTTCCTCCCCCTTTCTTTAAAAATATATTTGTTATGTCTAATTTTTCTGGCCAGAGCACTGGTACAGACTTGTACCCAATAGAGCTATGCGGGTCAGGGGTGGGAGGTGATGTGACATGTGAGTGGCTTTAGATAAGCTTACTGGAGTCCCCAGTACAGTTACACCAGCACAACTGCTTTCTTCTGTGGACAGTTTACTGTCATCCCAGGGGATGGTGGCTTTACTGTCCCAGTGTGAAGTACAGCTCTGTGAGTCTTCCTGGGCTCACACTTGGCTGTGGCAGCCACAAGCTCACTGTGACAGCCATGCTGCCAGTTCCAGAGTGGGTTTGAAAGCAGACAGCCAAAGCTCTGACCTGCTCATGTTCAAGAGACCTGCCAAAGGGCTCTGGGTGTCTTGGAGCAGTGTCTCTGATAACCCAGAGCATGTGAGCTTGGATCTTGGCTGCCGAGCTCCAGCCCTTATGTTGGACATGAGTGGGTGTGTGAGTAATGTGGCTAGCAGAAGAGTCCCATCCTGGGGACCAGCTCAAGTAGAAGAGTCATGTCCCCTGTGATCCCATGAGTTAGGCACAGAACAGGACATGGACTGAAGCAGTGACAGAACAGGTTTGTGTGCTCCAGCCGTGGAGTTGCAGCCAGACTGCCTGGGTCCCAGCCAGAGCACCGCAGCACCCAGGCCCAGCTCCAGAGTGGTTCTCCTTGGGATCACACAACTTGGGATCACACACACAACTTCCTCCACTCCAGCTGCTGGGCAGAGTGGAGGCCACTGCCATGATGCCAGGTGTGTGGGTGAGTCACGGAGCTCAACCCCCCCACGCCCCCAAGTCAGTCTAGACACAGGGAAGTCCAGCTGCCTGCAAACACCCCATCCCAACAGCTTCCCAGCCAGTGCTCTCCTGGCTGGCTCGGGTAATTTGGAAGGACTCCAGCGGAGGATTTGGCAGGCTGATCTCTCACAGTTCTTCCCAGTTCAGACCAGTGTGGTGAACTGGTTTACCAAACACTTCATACCACTCACTGTGCTTTTGCCCTTCTTTGAGTAATGACTTTGAGTAATGTGTTTATTGGCACAATGTCAACATTCATGACATGACACCCCTTGTCTTCATGTGAGAGGTTACTGTCATGCTGGAGTGGAAGCTTCTACTTGCTTTTGTGGGAGAAAAGTGGGTATAGAGGGCAACGTGGTGATTTTACAAGCAGTTGTGTTGAGTATAGGAAGCCACAGGGTTAAATCCCATCTCTGCCACACCAGAGTGGGTTTTCCAGTGAATTCCCAGCAGTAGGGGATCTTCAAGGAGTCCTAAGAAAGACTCTACCTGCCTGAGAGGATAGAGGCAATATCTCAGTGGCATGTGGATCATGCTGAGCTTCCTATCAAATCTCTCCAGGTGCTTATCACTGGCGTTGATTTTTTTGATGTAAATAGTTTGTGCAGAGAGGCTGACATTTTCCCACAGACCATGACTTAAACCTTGTGGGAGCTCATGTGCAGGCTGCTGGTGGTGTGGGTATACAGGAATCCTGGCTGGCTTCCATGCAGCTACCTGCCCTGACCTGTCCCATGAAATTAAGAGATACAAAAGCTATTTCCTAGGAGATCTTTTGTGTTTATGCTCTGCTGGGTCAGGCTGGCCCACAAAAGCCATTGGGCTGGAGTTGTTTCTGTATTGGCTCAGTGGCTGAAGGAGTTTGAAAGCTGGACATCTTTTTATAACACCAGCTGTGCCCCCATCTGCTCTCCATGGGGCAGGGTAGTCCTGCTTGGACAGAAGGATGGCAGTATCCTCCTGACAACTTCTTCTAGGCATATTGATGCAGCACTAGAAAGCAATGGTAATGTCCTTCAGGGAGACAGGTGCACAAATCTTGAGAACCTGAGCTAGAAAAATCTTGTTTCATTGAGACATTGGGCAATTCAAAGAAACACAAGTGGCAAGAGTTATATTTCTGTGATGTTTCCCTTTTTTTTAGCTCGCCCTCCATCACTTTCTGTGTCCATTGCAATTTCTAGCTCTGTGTTCAGCTTTTTCCTGTGCATTCCCTTGCATTCCCAGTGCATGCAGCCCTGCAGAAATGCAGCACTGGACTGTAAAGAGCTGACTCTACCCAGGAGCTCCTGGCATCCGGCAGAGGGCAAGCGAGCTAACACAGCCATCCTGTCCCTGCAATCCTCCCTGCAATGCTCACTGCTCAGGGGAGATCTTTGGAGATTGTTCTGGGCTCTCAGCAGACAAGATCACATTATCCAACCCCTTTTTTCCCCCTCTTCACCTGCCTGCCTCTTTCCATTTCTCCTGGCCAGTAACACTGCATTTTATTTTTTTTCTACATTTGTGTCCTGATTGGTACTGGCATGATCTTCTATTCAAAACTTTTAACTATTTTTCAGTCTGACTAGATACAGGAAGTATTTTTTTAACGTTTTTTTGTTTCTTGTGTTTATTTCCTGCAGTTTTGGAAGACATCTTCCTCTTTTTTGGGTCTGTTTTGGATTACAGGCCCTGGGGTCTTGAAAGCTGATTCTTTGGAGAAGCTGTTGTTTCCCCAGCCTGCTAAAAGCGAGGAGCAGTTCTGTCCAACGTGTGCACAAACATTACTCAAATGACTCCTGCTGCTCCTTATAGCTATAGTACATCCAGAAATTCACATTGTTACCTGTTACTGTTCCAGCTGGCAGCTTCACAGTCCCATGTGCTGCAGGACAGAATCTTTCTAATTAAGTCCTCTCCTTTCTGGGAATGTGCACTGTTCACCCTTACACCTGGCTGAGGGTAAGATTTAAGATTTAATCAGCAAATTAAAAAATAAATAAAGCAAGTTTGAAGAGAAGCAGATATTCCTGTCCTTTATTTTGGGATGCTCTCTCTTTGTTCTCAGCACAAGTTAGTGTGTACGCATCATCAAAGAGAATTAAAATGTGGTTCAACTCTCAAAAGACACTGCGGGAAACCAACACCAGTTGCTGTGCATTTGCTTCCCGTAAAAGGTCAGCAGTGGGCTGTACTTGCTGGGAGAGTTAAAAATGCTGAAGGAAATAATATACTCATTTCTCTTTGAATGCTTGTGGTGCACAGCACACCTTGTTCTCTTAGGTTCTTCTGGAAAATCCCAGTAACAAAGGTAAGTAGGCTTTACTCCAGCTCACAGCTGTTTTGGTAGGTAAAAGAGTGAGTGACTGGTTTATTGCCTTATTCAAGGGTGTGTTTGCTCCTGACTGCTCACTGTTCCTCCCTGCAGCCACACCAGCAGTGCCCACTGAGACAGAGTGACAAGAGGGAGAGCTGGTTGCTGTAGAAGGATGGATCCAGAAAATGGATCAGATTCTGGTTGGGTGGATATCCCAAAAGCCAGGGCATTGCATAGGGATTGGAGGAGGTAGATTTGGGCCCCCTGTTTTAGAGCTTGTGGGTGAGGGAGGAGAACCTGTGCTTGCAGAAGGCTTATTAGAAAACAGCTCTCTCTGGTGGGGTGGGTTTCATCTGGAATCTGTGAGTGACAATAAACAGGATGTCCCACAATGACATTTTTATAGAGCTGCTTTGCAGACTGGAGCTGTGCTTAAAATCCAAATTTAGTTTATTTGAGTGGGAGCGTCCTCAGCTTTAATGTCTGCTTGCTTTCAAAGCAACGTGATAGAGCTTGGCTCACGCAGCTCTGATGTCCAGGCAAACCCGTGATCAGGATCCCTCCTGCTATCTTCCTAAAAGCCCCCTGTCCTTCCACTGAGCTACACTGCTACTCATACACTGAGGTTTTAGCTGTAATGATTTTGTGAAGGGTTAATTAGCAAGCTGTGCTCTGCAGCAGGGATGACTTCATTTTAAGATTTAAGCATCTTTCTACATCAGGCCAGTAAAATATTCTTGGAAATGGACACAGAGCTGTAAACCTAAGATCATGCTCTACTGCTGAGTGAGATATAAGAATCTTTAATAAAAGGTCTGGTTAATTACTAGCATGTGATGGCAAGTGATGAAGAGAGGCTGTGGGCTGTGTTTGTTCAACATGGAGAAGAGAGGGCAAGAGCCAATTGCTGTATTTGACTCTCCAAAGGGAGGGTTCAGAGAGGATGGAGCAGGTCTCTTCTCAGACAGGCAACACAAACGGACAAGAAACAACAGGGGCAAGCTGCTGTGAGAGAAGTTCTGTCTCAATAAAAAGAAAATAATTTCAGACGGAGAGTGGTTTATCCCAGAGTGGCTGTGGGTCTCCAGCCCTGGAGATACTCAACACTGGGTCAGAACAGGTACTGAGCAACCTTTTCCAGCTCTGAAGGGGAACTCTGTAAGACTCTAGCCAAATGCTCTGCTCTACACAGCATCTGTTTGCTTTAGGTGGGGGGTTCCTGGAGGTACCAGGCGTTACCAGGGGACCTTTTCTTGGGATGGAAGGAATATACAGCCTTGGGCAGTGGTGGCCCAACCTTCTTACTTTAGTCATGCCTTTTCTTTGGCAGGGTGTCCACATCAGCAAGAAAGTAAAGAGTTTGTTACTCCAGCTCCTCCTCTGTCACAGCAAGGGTCCAGAGAAGCAAGCCAGAAACCAGCAGTGATGCTTGGAGAGAAAGTTGCAGAAGGGGTCTTGCTTGTGAGCTGCATGTCAGTGCTTGTGTTCATAGGCTGGTACATATAAACATACTAAAGAAATGGAAAGACTCACTGCTGTAGGAGTGTCTCAGGCTGCCTGGCTGCCTCAGCAGGGCTGCACCAGTGCAGGAGGGCTCATTGTGCTACCCTGGGATGAGATCATCCAGATCATCCCCTCCCACACCTGTCTTGACAGGTAGTGTGCTTTAAAGCATATGATTAAATGCTTTTCTGCTTTTCAGCTTTTCTGCTGCCCCCTGGACACTTCTGTATGGGGCTAGTTCCTCAGTCTTTCTCCCATGCTATTGCTGAAGAGGGCAAGGAGTTCTGTCTGGAAGCAGAAGGGCAGAGTTGGTGTTGCCCCAAGGTCCCCTACCTGTGGTCTCTGCAAATGAGCAGGGTCAAAGGTGGGACAGATCTTATCTAGGTCCTGGGGAGCTGTAGGATGAGGACCTGTTCCTGCAAGATCCTAATGTGTCCCCTCAGCTCTTGGCTGCATCTTCCTCTGCCTTGGCCACATATCCAGAAATGAGTCAGACCAGGAAAGGTGCAGACCCAGGGCCAGGGAAACGGGACTGGGGAAATTCTTGTTTAAGAAGATGGTAGGGGGTTATTAAAGGCACTGCAGTCCTGCGTGCTCCCTAGTCCTGGAATAGCTCCTGTTGTTCAACAGCTGGGGACTTTTAGTGTTGGGGTTTCCTTTGTGCTAGACATAAATGTCAGTGTACCTTCAATCACTTCTCTTGCCCTAGGAGAGCTCTATGCTCTGAGTCAAGATCTGAATGGCCTGTCTTGCCCCAGCCAAAACACGATTGTTCCCTGTGTTTCTTCCAGTACTTGTTTTATTTGTCCCATGAGACAAATAAAGTTACTTCCCCGAGGAGGCTTTGACATAGGCAGCTAGAGACCAGCAGCTGGAGTCCTTTCTTAATATGTAGTCACGCTACACTTTCCTTTCCTTCATCCTGTTCCATCCAAGCACTTTCTGTGGACTCATGTAAGCAATCCCTGCTCTCCCTGGGGCTGCAGCCCCTTTCCACTCCATTCCTGCATGCAATGTTGTTACTCAAAGCAGTATCCCAGCATGGTGCCTAGAAAAGAGCTGTTTTCTCTCCTGAGTAGGTTCTCCAAAGCTGTTATTACTTTTCCAACAGCAAATACAAAGCAAGTGGAAATGTTGGCTGATGCTGCTAACAAAATTCTTAAGGATCTATGTGTGCTTTGAAATGCTTTCATCCTGCTGCCCTGCTCAAGGGGTACCAGGCACTGAGGGAAGCCTGTCAATGCAAATGTCAAAACGACCTTTGGGTTCTCATATCTGTCAGGGGGATACTGTCCATTTGCTATTCCAGGGGCTGGGAGGCTGTCCCATCCTCTCCAAGAAGGTAGACCCTTTAGCGTCTGGACTCACTGAAACAAAGGGATTTTTAATCTAACTTTTATCTTGGATCTAAATCCCCAGGAAAACCATGGATCATATTGGAAAACTCGGTAGGTGTACGGATTATGGTGGCTCTTATGCCCAGGCACGTGAGTTTTTGGGAGCATTCCTACTGCTGAAGGGAAATCATGGTTGAGTGGTCTGGAGAGGGAAGGTCTCCGAGGTCAAAAGAACAGGTCCTCAGGTAAGAAGTAAGGGCTGTTAGTCACCAAATATGAACAGTACTAGTCCCCATTCCCTCTAAGTTATGGCTGGAATTTTGTGATGTCTGTAAAGCCACTGAGAATTTAGGATCTGTGTAAACAAGTCACCTTCTGCTGATATCCTGAGAACTGCCACTGGGAAACTGTAAAAAACCAGGTCCATTAGCCACCCAAGGCCCACTTCAAACAGAGATTTGTTTAAAGTAGGAATATCTCTGCAAAGATACACTGCTACCTTGGCTCTTCTTCCCCTCTCTCAGCTACATCTCCTTGCCAGGTTCTCTTCCAAGAGCAATTAGCCCTGGTACCTGCAGAAATCAAGGGCAGTCTCCACAAAAATCCTCTCTTCTTTTGTTTTATCATCTCTATAAGCCAAGTCACTGTGTCTGATCTGCCTAGGTCAATATTGAACTTTTTTCCTTACCTCCTCCTGGTCAGCTGCTTGGTTTCAAACTGTTTTAAACACCTGCAACTAATGAAGGCATCTTTGAGGGAAGCTTAGGGATGAGTGAGGAGTGACTACTGGGGTGTCCAAGTGCACAAGCCTCTGCTATGTATGGCAACCGCAAACCAGGCAACCTTGTGACACCCTGCCTCTCCCCTGCAGCCCTGCTGGAGAGCAGTGGTGCCTGGGAGATGGGTAAGTACCGAGCACCTGGCCCCTCAGCATGAGAATCACCATTGCTTTATGCCTTCAGCTAATGGGTGGTTTTAGCTCTGCTAATCTCTTATCACTGCTGGAGAAACCTAAACAAACTAGCCTGGACCATTCCAAAGCATTCATAATTACTGGATCAGGCTCAAAGATAATGCATTTAGGGCTGCTCTAAAAACATTTCAGATAGGGTGAATGTAAATAAAGTGGCCTATAATTGACCCTTCTGCTGACATCTGAACTCTGGCTGTGCTGATGCACCTGGGGAAAACAATATGAGATGGAGAGAGGTGCCTGGGGCATCAGGCAGGTCCAGACCTACCTCTGAGCGTGACCTGTGGAGCAGCAGACCTAAGGGCGTGGATCAAAGCTGCAGGAGCTTGTGGGGTACTGAGCCTCTTGCACGGGAGCCAACCAGGCTCCAGAGAACAAGTGCTGACTGAAGTGTGAAACATGCTGATGAGTTCTGGGGGGATGGAAGTACAAGAGGCTGACGTGCAAACACAGGTGTAACTCTGACAGTGCAGGTAAGGTATGCAGTGAACCTCTGGGCACCTAACCCTGACAAGGTGGAAGATGTGATGCTGGGAACTCATTTCTGGGCCATTCGTTTATTCCCTTGAAAGCTTACTGTTTATCAGTGTCATCACCTTGGGGAGTAGCTGTGGGCAGGATGGAACAAGAGGGTCTTGCCACTGCCTCCATCCTCCCTGCAGGACTCTGCTGAGCTCACTCTCACCACCCCAACTCAAAGAGCAAAGCTACTGAACTGAGATGGCTGAAGGCACGTTAAGTTTCATGCATCGAGGCAGCACCGGGCTGGAGCATTGGGACCTACAGTCCTGGGGAGTGTGGAGGGAGGGACGGAGAGCCAATTCCCTGGCTGGATCTAATAGCCTGGATTTTAAGGCTTAGTGTTCCTTCTGAGGGGTAGTAAAAGTCCCCCCCTGCAGAGGCAGAGGGCAGGGCAGAGCTCCTTCTACCCCTGCTACCAACTCACCCTGGCCTTGGTCATGTTCCCCTGGCACCCCGTAGGAAGGGATGGGGATGAAGGAGGGAAGACCCCCTGTCATCCCACTCTGATGTGCTTCACTGCGAGCCAGAGGCAATTCCTACCTGCCAGTACCTTTTATTCATGGCCCAACTTCGCTGAATCTCCAGGGAGAAAGCAAAAGTCTTCTATGGCTGTGTCCTTTGTCAAGGATGAGTTAGGAAAAATAAACTCACAAGCAGAAAGTGGAGGTCCAAATACATCAATCCCAACCTTCCTTCTTATGGGCTCCCCTTCGTCATCCCCTGCCCCTCACCATGCCAGCTCTGGGACTCGGGAGACTTTCTCCAGCACCCACCATAAAGCACTTTGTGTTAGTCTACTGAAAAGGAGGACTTTAAAAATAATTAAAACACTGTTTTAATCTTCTTGACTTTTTTTTTCCCTCCCCCCCCTCCCCTGTGCCCCATTACCCATGAAGAAAAAATGAGGGAAAGAAAAAGGCAGAAGGCACTTTGTTTTCTCCCCCCACACATTCGGAGCTGTAAAATACTTCTTAATCATTGCGAGCAAGAGGATCTCTGTGCTGGGCCTCCACTTTTTGTTTGTGAGTTTATTTTTCCTAATTCATCCTTGACAAAGGACAGAGCCATAAAAGAATCAACCAGCACGTCTGTGGGAAAAAACTGCCCTGAAAAGGGTCGGAGGAATACTGTAGCATTTCCAAAACAATTCCAAGGGCTAAAGCCCGTGTGAGATGCAGCTTCAGCTATAACTTGCCTTTCTAGGAACAAGCCTGCATCTGTTTGGCAATGCCATATTTTGTAGGGTAAAATAAACCCTTGAGAACAAACAGGCCAGCATATCCAGAGGGGTAAATGCTTGGGAACAGAGCTCACTTGTTAATCCTAAAACTGTCAGCAAAGACCCACTGGAGAAATTATAGCTGGCCACGGGCACTCAAGCTGTTTCCCTCTGCCTCCCCGCCTCCCACCATCCCCACAACAGCTGTAAAATCTTCTTTATTGTTCTGCTGGAGTTGGAGAGCAGCACAGAGAGGTCTCCCAGCCCTGGGCTGCAGCAGCAGGGGCAGGGGGAACATCTGATCCATTGTATCTGCACCGGTGCTATTGCTTCAGTGGCAGACAAAGAAAATGACGGCGATAAAAGAAGGAGAACAGCCCGAGCACCTACTAAAGAGTCATATGAACAGGAAATCCTGGCTCGTTCCCACATCTGAGCTGCGTATGGTTTCTTTCCCTACAGGATCATTATGTTTAATGTCCTTCTGCAATTCAGGCAGCTGAGCCAGCGGAGCCCCTTCCCTCCCCCTCCTCTCCACCTTCTCTTCTCTCATCAGATTTCGAGCCCTCCCTGTGGAAAAATGATTTGTGCACAAGCAGCCTACACAACGGTGCTTAGAAGGAATTTGCCCCTGCCAGGAGTTATTAATGGCACCCCAGTAAATGCCCCCAGCAAAATGGGCCGCTGCAAGCATCAAGTGTGTGTTGAAAAATCGGGTTTAAATCGTCCCTTGGGCAATGACCTATTGGCCACCTAAAAAAACGCAGGATTGGTTTGCTGTATAATTAAGTTCAGGCCATCTCTTGTGCTTACACATGCAGAAACCCAGATGTCAGCTTGTGGTGCGAGTCAAAGTTCTGGGCTCTTTTAAAGCACCAGAAGACAGACTGTGAGGGCATAACATTTGCCACTGGAAGAAAACCTACTTTGAATACTTGGAATATTTAACTGACTGCAACAGATAATTAGCCAAACCCTCTTACGCCTCCAAATATAGATTCATTAGTCATATGAAAATATCTCATTGGAACCAAATGTGAGTCATTAGTGAAGTCAACGGCAGATCATAAAAAAGGTACCGAGAGCCTCCTTCCCAATAACCCCGAGAAGTTGTAATTGTGCAGTGAAAATAATTTGCTCCATTTTCTATTGAACATCTGCTGGGAAATCTGTTTAAAAGGGAGGCTTTTGAAGGGCTGCTGGTATGCAGGGCTATGCATCCCATTTTCCCACTTTGAGATTTGTGGGAGTAACAATTGCAAATCCTGTGCTGGGCTTTTTTTTACTGCATTTATTTTTCTTTTTGTTTTCTGGAAGAGACCTTCTCAAGTCGCCCAGGCTAAAATTTGGGTTCTGTAATATAAAAAGACACTTTGTAACATGAAGTAGAACAAAAATCTCTCCATTATTTGCTTGTAATTTCAGGGGAACGTGTTTTGTTGGCTTGGCATTTCAGAGTGCCCTGCACTCAGAGCAATGAGTGCTGCTGCCAGGAACCCCAAAACCAGCTGGATACTTTCCAAAGTGAAATGAGGCTGGTTAAAAATCAGTGTCCAGCTTAAGCAAGGTGCAAACAGGCAATGGTGTGTTTTAAAAATTAAAGCAAGTGGGTAGCTCCTCTGCGGCAAGGTATCTGCAGCAGGATGGGCAGATAGAGAAAGGGACCATGCTTGATTAAACTTTTGTAAAACCTGAGTTATTGTTTGGGAAGACTCAGGGACTGGGATGGGACTGCATACTTACTCGCAGGACATACCACAGAGCATGCTGAACGCTGCAGTCCGTCAACCAACCCTCTAGTCATCAATCTCACAAACAAACATCTTGTTGTATAACTCCAGAGCCGTGAGTAATCCTGTGCCAAAAGTTGTGTCGCGCGAGTTGTCAACAGCAGCATTCCGCTTTTTTCTTAATTTGAAAAAAACTAAAACCAGAATAACAAAAAATTACACCAGCTCAAATTTTAAAGGCTCCAAAGCTGTCATTTTTCCCGTGGCTGAGGGAACTCAGGCTACCTCAGTGCCTGACTTTAACCATACACCCCACAAAGACATTAACTGAGTTTCCCAGCTTCATTAGCTCAGTTGCATTCCCTTGATTTTGTTGTTACTATTTTTTTTATTATGAAAAAAAGTCACTTCTGTGTAATACCCGTTGTAGTTAAAATCCTCTGTGTAGCCTGTGGCAGTTGGGAAGCAGGAAAAGGAATGTGACAGGGTTTGAAATGGGCATTTCATACCAAAACCCCAAAGCTCCGAGACCTCTGTCTCTGTGCTTCTGGTTGTACCCCACTTTTGGTCACCCTCGTGAGGCAGTGCCTCAAGAGAGGTGCTGAGTCAGCTGCAGACAGCTTTGATCAGGGGGCAAAATGCCCCTTGGTCAGCCAGGCTGGAGATATGGGGCATCCTTATGGGCACGGAGCCCTGGTTCTCCAAGAAGTCTCACCCAGCTGCAGAGTCCTGTTCCCATGGAGGCATGGTGGCTCCCAGGACCAACATTTAGTGAGCAACTGGATGTTGGGACTGTCCCCGAGTCCAGGTGTGGACATGGTGGTGCCTGGACTGAAATGTGGCGGCTTGTGCCAGGCCTGGCACTTCTGCGGAGCGGGGTGAGAGTGGGCCCTTGCTTACCCCCACAGCTCCCCTCGTTTCTGGGGGTGTGGAGATCAGCCAGCCCCTCTCCCAGCACTGGGTGTTGCTGTGAGGCACGACCCCAGCCCTCTGGTGGAGTGGGATCTCCATTCCTCCCTGTTCAAGGTGTCTCTGTGAGGCGGGTCTTGACTCCCTTCGTGTTTGGCCCCGCCGTATTCAGCGGGGCAGACCCCCATGCCAAGAGGGAGGCCATGTCTCCCACCGCAGCAGACCCTTGCCCCGTGCTGGTC
>VXBQ01014805.1:24873-83298 GCA_013400175.1 Phainopepla nitens | reverse complement strand
GAACGTCCAGGGGACAAAGGAATCCTAAAGGGTGACATCTGGGGGATCCTCCCGCGGCAGAACGACCCGGCGGGAGGGCAGACAAGGGGGATTCCTGCGGGAGAGGAGAGAGAGTAAGTCCAGGGAAGCACAAAGAGGGAAGGAATGAGAGGGGTGCTGGAGGCGGGACAAAGCATGAGCGCATCCTTGAGGTGGGCAAAATTGGATATTTGGGGGTACAATAACTTCGGGGGTTAGAGAGGTTTCCTTGGTGTGGGACAGGAACCCCAGGAGTGGAATGTAACGGGAGAGCGGGGTGAGGAGGTGGCAGGGGAATGCAGGGACTGCTCCAGGGGTCAGGCTGGAGGTTGAGGTCTTTTAGGGAAAAAACCCACGATGGGAACAGGTAAGAGTGAACTTTGGGGAGATGCCGCTGAGGGTCCTTTGGGAAGCGGAGAGAAGTAAATGTTCAGATTTGTGTTTGGTGGAGGAGTGAAACCACCCTGAAGGGCGATGGATGCCCCAAAGATATGGAGATGTGGTGTGGGAGGACCATGTGCTGCCTGGTGGTAAGGGGGAAGCTGAGGGACTGCGGGGACCCTGCTATGTGAGGAGCCTGTTCCCTATGGCCACCCGTGCAGCAGAGTCCACCTTGGAGATGAGGTGACCTCTGCCCACTCTTGTGGGGGTCCTGGCCTCTACAAGCCCTCCTGCTCCAGGAGCGGGGTGCAGGGACAAGAGGAGCGTCGCCCGGGGGCACAGCCCCGGGGACAGGGACACCAACAGGCTCCTGACCTGTTGCTGTGATTGCTGTGGGAGGGAGTGCTCTTCTAGTTGCCAATACAGCAGTGCTGGGTTTTATTAATGCCCCCTCTCCTGTGCGGTCAACTGCAAGCTCTTTCCTTTTCCGTGGAATGTTGAGAATCGACAAATCAGCTCGGGAAATAGAAATCAGCACTTTCACCTTTGTAATCATCCCTCTGTTACTTCTGCTGCCTTGCTGATTTTGCTCCCCTGGCTATGACTTGGGCTCTTGACCCTGTTTGCATAACTAGTTCAGCAGCACGACTTTGAATTCCCTGCCTTCCCTCTTGGGGCTCTATTTAAAAGTGCTATGAACCGGGCTGTATCTCTTGGCTTCCCTCTCCGTGAGGATGGGAATGCAGCCAGGTACCTGTGCATGCCACTCTGGGTACCTGTGCGCGCTGCTCCGCTCGAGGAGGAGAGATGGAGAGAGCAGAGGAAAGAAGAAACAGCAGCACGGAGAACTTTGCACGTTTCAAGCTGCTGCTTCGCCCAGCCAGGCTGCGGCTGCTGTTCTCCCCACTGCTGCCCCCTCTCCTGTCCCTGCTCCCTTGCCCAGCTGTGAAGGGCTGTGGAGAGCCAGGACTCTGGAGAACAATGTTGATGCAAAATCTTTCTTGATTACAGAATATGATGTAAAGGGGATGAATTTTAGACCCTCTAGAAGAAGTTAAAGGTGTTTAGGTTTAAGGAATTTGGCGCTGACTTCCAGGGTTATGCTTGGGGTGGGTGGAGGGCATTGCAGTGGTGGGCTGAGAGGTGATTTCCTGAGTTAGTGGTTCTTTTTTTTTCTTTTGCAGACTTTAATTCTGAATTATGTTAACTTCACTCATTATTTTGCTTAATTTGATAATCTTTATTCCTTTACAGTGGGTGTGATTTATTTGATTGTATCTCAGTGGGTGATACAGACATAAATAGCACAGTTTAAGAATCCTATAATGTATGTGGTGCTCTGTAATATCCATAGGGGGTGAATAATAAAAATACTGGGACATCCTTAACTAGTGTGATGTGAAACATGCAGCTGGAATATTCACAGTTGAGCATGTCTTGGCAGAGGAGCTTGGACATCCAGAAAAGGGTTTGCGCTCTTCAGATTACAAAACTTTTAACAGGTTGTTGTAGCCATTAGGAAAAAAAAATCCCAACCAAACTAAAACAATCAAACCCACAACAAAAACAAAATCCAAATCTGCCACCTTCACTTGATACTCATTTCTTCAGACTCTCATGTTGGATCCCATCTGCACTGCGCTTGCTAAACATATATGAGGGAGCCGAGTTTGCTTTTTGTTTTAAGCAGTGACAGGGAAAGCACTCTGGCACCCAAAAGAGCAGGGACTGGAATTTGCTTTCAAATGCTGATGTTAAGCCAGTTTCAAGAGTGCCCCAAGAGCAAGTTTTTGCCTGCAAAAAGCAGGTGTTGAGGTGGATGGTTTTGTGGTGCTTTTTTTTCCCCCTTCTTTTTAAATGTGCTAATGTGCTTAAAGGTATTTACCCTTTTTCCCCTTTCCAGCTTGAAAAGGCTCCTTTGGCTGATTTGGGACTGGAATGCAGAGCTCGTGCTATTCCTAAATTAAGAGGTTGGCAAGTTTTTTTGTCCCTGATGAGAGGCAGAAGGATTGCCCAAATGAAACAAGAAATAAAACTGCAAATTCTCCTGCTATGGCTCCAGCATTGTTTAGTCTTCCACTAAGGTCTGTAAAGCCAATCCTGAAATCCTGAAATGGTTGTAGGCGGAAAGTAACATAAACCACCATGTAGCTAAGAAGCAAGGGATGTTGCTCATTGCACAAGAGCCTTTGGGTATTTTGGAGATGTTGGGAATGTTGGAACAAAATAGCAGCAGTCTGTGGAAATCAGTCTGACAACTTCTACCCTCCCTGGGGAGGCGAGTGCCTCAACCCCTGTCAGTGGTGGGAGTGAGGTAGAGACTCGGCATCTGCAGGGATCAGGGCCTTTTAGGTAGTTTCGGTGCCTCTGGACCACGTTCAGTTGCAGTTTGTTTCAGGTCATGGTGTAACAAATTCCCGTACTTCTGACTGGAACCGCCTGACCGAGGTTGTTACTGTGTGTGCAGAGCTCACAGAGCTCCTGCTGGTCTTGAGTGTGTTTATTCTCTCAGCACCTCAGCAAGATTATCACAGTGTTTTGCAGAGGGTGCAAATGATGGGCCCAAGGTCCTCCAGGCCACAGGGAGCAGAGTGAGGACTGTCTTTTCATTGTCTTAGTCTGTGTCCTGGCAGAAAACGTCTTAGTCCCTGCAGCCACCTTCTATTCAAAACAGGCCTAAGATGGCCATATGGGTCTTGCAGACACAGTGTGATCTGAGAGGCATTTTAGGTACCACTGGGGTCTTTCAACCCTTCCAATCTCAGCCAGAGGGTGGGGATCCTGCCTTCTGTTTTAACCATGATGAACTGGAATAAGAGGCTTGAGTGGTGTTGTCCAGCTCTCAGCTCCCAGCTCTCTCTTTGCCCTTCTTTCTGCTGTGTTCAGCTCTCACCTTATGTCAGAGCAGGCTGGTTCAGGAGATAGTCCTGCTGCAAGCCAGTCCTAGAAAACAGGTGTCAGATCAATGACCTGAACTGGCTCAAGGCACAGCAGGGTGCTCAGCAGGATGCCAAGTGCTTCTCCCAGGTGGGAACTAATGCTAGGAGGTGGAGCAGGGCAGTCCTCAATGATGTCAGCAAATGCCCTAGATTGTCTTGCCCAAGCTATGAGAATAGCTGAAGAACATATTTTCTCCTAATGGAGACAAGATCCTAGGAATAAAACTTGTGCCACTCTGAAAAAATGGTTCTTGAGCCACTGTTCAAAGCTGACCAGTTAAGAGAACTTTTTTTCCCTTTGCCAGTTTGGTTCAATTGTGTTTGTAGTATTACTTTATTGTATGGATACTTGTACTAATTTATATGTCTCAGAACCCACTGCTAGCTAATGAGTCCTGCTTTGGAATCTCACTTACTTACTAAAATTAATGTGTTTTTTCAGTCCATGCCAGTGCAAAGTAACCTTTCCAAAGGGAAAGAAAGAGCTGTGCAAAGAATGTGGCTCCAAGAAAACCTGAACTTGAAGGGCTGGGGTTGCCTTACTCACCTGACCAGGGTCTCCACTTTGAACTCCCATGACACAAATACAGCGTCAGAATAGTTAACTGTTGGAAACACAGCTTGTTTTAGCATCCAGCTAAAATCCTTATTTGGGTAGCTCCAAATGCCACACATCCTTCCTTACAGGTCAGATGTCAAAACCTTCATTTCCCCTTGGCAGGCAGCTGCTAAAAGACAGTTTAATGTATTGGTTGAAACACAGAAGACTCTGAGGTTGGAGGTAGCATAATGTAACTGGAATTTTAACAGCAACTTGAAAACCATGCCAGTAATGCTATGAATGCATTTTTCTTCTCTGCTGAATTGCCAGGAAGACTTCTGCTTTTCTCCTGCTTTTATAAGGAAATGAAGCATCCGTCATGATCTGCGTGTGCATGTATGTATCTGTCCTTCTGCCCCCACAACTTCTGACCCTGTCAGTCAAGTTGGTGGATCCAGTGCAGGAGTGGATGTCCTGAAAGTGCGGTATTGCTAAAGCGTGGGTGAGGAGTAGAGGAGAGCCAGGCTGTGAGTGTCCCGCTCATCCTGTGCTGGAAGCACATGAGCAAGAGGGAGGTTAGTTACGAGTGCAGCAACCAGGCTTTCAGCCTGGCTTATGCAAGCTTGGGCATTACCACATGCCAGGGAAGCTGACTACCACAACCAGATCCACGGGAGCGTGTTAATATGTCCATAGCCACTACAGCGGCTCTGCCCAGGATGAGCCGAATGTCTGCACAGCTGCTTGCCTTGGAAGAAATTATCAGAAGTCAAATGCAATGAGTAACAGCTGTAGGGATGATAGGTGAAAGAGAAAACCACACAGCTCATCTGTCCTCATTGCCTCTGGGGCTTTGCCAGTCGGTGCACCAGATCTTCACACTTGTCCACGGCAGCTCTGTCTGGTTGAGCTAACCTGGTCATCTTTTAAGTATTAAGACAATAACACCTTTGTGAAGCAGCTTCTTGAAAATTATGCTATCCCCTGCCACAGTCCCACTGGAGTTTGCAATGGTGAGAGTGCTGCTGGTGTGAAAATGGTGGCTCGGAGGGAGAGGGAAGCCTGGGAAGATTTCAAGGCTCTGACCCAAAGCAGAAATGTGTTTTCATGCTATCCCTTGGCAAATGATCTGTTTCCTTCTTGCCCTTTGCAGTTGTTTCCTTTCCTCTGGATTTCAGGCTTATACTCACTGAGTATGGTATTTGTCAAGGGAACAGCAAGAAGCCCTGTCTGTGAGAAAGTCCATGTAGTTTGTTTTATCCACATCCAGGAATTGAGCTGAGATAAACAATTCAGGAGGCAAAACAGTGAAAACTGGAATGTGAGAGGTGTCTTTGTGTATGGCTCTGTACTAGACCTGGCTGCAGTATCATCTGGGTCTAATTTATCTGCCCGATGGGCAGCTGTTGCTGTTATCCATGGACAGAACTGGATTTGTGAAGGCAGGATTTCATCCCAGCAGCATTCCTGTACCTGCTTTTCCTGGTCATGTGTTCTGAGCTATAGAGCTAGGAGAAACAGTAGTTTCCTTGGTGGATTTTTTGCATTTTTGTTTGGATTGGACAATTCTAAGCTTTCTGAGCATGGTAACATCTGCCTTTCCTGCTGGGACTCCTTCAGGGAGGATCTTTTGCTCTAAGCAGACAGAGTAAGAGGAAGGACAAGGTAGAATGTAAAGATGCTGTATAAAGCATTTCTGTTACGGTAGGAAGGCTGAGCTTGGTGATGTACTGAGTTTTCAGGCATAAGAATTCCTGTTTTCTTTCCTTGAATTGGGGTGAGATGTGTAACTGTGATCAAGTGTCTGCTTAGCAGACTCCTTTCTGTATTAGAGATATGCAAATCCATTGCAATTGCTTGCACTTGCACTATCGCTTCCACCCATCTTCATCCCGGCTCTCCCTTGGGAAGGTGCTGCCGGAATCAGTGCCCCTGTGACGGTGTCCTTTAGCAGCATGTACTGAACACATTGTGCTTGGCTTTCCAACTCGTCCTCCTCTGACTGTTTGCATCTGCCAAAAGGGGCAGGTTTGTCCTGAGGCCTGCATTAGTGCCCCGTGCCTTCCCGGGGGAGGGAGCTGTAGTACAGGTGTGCACACGTGTGACAGCGTGGTGCCTCACGGGTGCTGAGCGTTCTGTGGGACTGGGAGGCTGACCGCGGTGCATGGTCCTGCTGTGGACTTGTGAGAGAAGGAAAAATCCTGGCCAGTGGTTCTAACATATTGTGCAGATTATTCCTCTGGGCTGATGTCGTGGCAGCTGTGTGCTGCTTTCTTCCCTGTGCGCATTCTCACGCTCTGTCGTACAGGTCTCGGTCTTTGTTTGGACCCGCAGAGCCATGGTGAGAAGTTTACCCAGCCGAATCTTCACTTTTCTGGAAGGATGAGTTTTCTGCCAATTTATCAGATTTCAAATCTAGTCTTATTATTCTTTCCACAAAGACAAACTACCTTCAGTAGACCAAGTCTGACTGAAACATCTCTGCCTACTTTCAGCAGTCACTGTCAGCAAGCTGGAAGGTGTTTCTCGTTCACAAACTGGCCAAGCGTGACCTCATTAAACGTTGAGTTGACACCTAATTACAAGAACACGTGATGTGACTCCTAGGCAAAGGCTGAGGAGAAAAGGGTTAGTGCTCAGTTATAGGAGCTTTGCTGCAGCACAGCATTTGACAGCTCTTTGTAATTGCATTATTGATTGATTTCTGCTCAGTATTTTGCCAGACATGTCATTTAGTGAAATACCAGTGGGAAGATGAAGTCTCTTGTTGCATCAACTTTGGCTGAAGAAATAAATTGTTTAATAAAGGGAAGGATCAGGAATTACGTGCGTTTGTTGTGGACTGAAATACTGGGAGACATCAGGTCACTTTTATAAGCCTTGAACTGTCCTCTGACATTTTATCCTTTTATTCTGAAGAAAGCTGCACTGTGCTTCTTGGCTGGTAAGGGAACAAGTTCACTGCCTGCTGCTCTCTGTAGTCAAAGATCCCATTAATTCTGCCGGCTGCAAGGAACGATTTCTTGGTATTTCATTCTGGACTGTAATTGAGAGTGACACAAAGCACTGGTGGGAATTGGACTGTGTTGAAATCCCTGCTTTTTCCTACAGTTTTCTGCAGATAAATGAGCTCAGGTGGGATGAGGGTATTCCTAACGCTCTGCCCTTGAAATTTATAATATTTTCAACACCTTACTGGGTGGAGGCAATTTTAGAGAGGTGTCTTTGTGCCTCCTTGCAGCTTGTCCTTGTGATGCAGGATGTCTACAACACTGACGCACAGTGCAGTGCACTCACTTGCATTGAAACACGTGTGGGATTGCATGTCCTATAATATCATGAAAATTCATAAAGCTTTGCCCAGTATTTTTACTCCAGACTACAGCCAGATTTCCCGGTATGATGTTGCTGGTCAGACTTCAGCCAGAAGTCTGGTCTCAGCTCTCCTGGCCAGTTTTAAAAGACTTAGTCCAAGCTGATGAATTTCTCTTGGCTTGGTGAGGAGATTGAAGCCTTCCTTCTTTGTTTCCTCCTTGCTGTTTTCTAACTAGAAAAGGGTGAGCAACTGACATCCATTTCTTCAAGAGTGCTTGCTGCTCAGTCTGAGGTGGCTGGCTTGTTGACTGGTAGGGTGCCTCTTTTTTTGGCTGTAATGAACAGGACTGCTTCCATGGCTTCTGCACGGGTGGTTTGGGCAGGATTTTGCTTAGGCAGAAATCCATGTTGTTACAGACTATTACAGAGATAATTTGGAGCAGAAGCTCTGGTTTTCTAGTGGTGTTTAGGGAATATTGCCATTCCTGGGATGGGATGGTGGGTAAACTGTACAGGTACTAATTAGAGGCTAACCCACCAATCCATCACTGAATTTAAAGAGCACTCTGGAACTGGGAGAGAAAAGTGAGACTGTGGCAAAATGGTGCCTTCCTACGGGCCAGCTCACTGTGGGAATTCTGAGTCATTTTGTTGTTGTTGATTTTAGTAACTAAAATCAGTGTATTCTCTTCTTTTTTTCCTTGCCAGACCCCGCAGACCCTGTCACCCCGAGCTTTCAGATTCCATTAATTCTTGTGCATTATTGAGGGATTTTGGTTGATTAGATTCTTGCCTGGAATTTCACTGTGGAGGAGCCTAGCATCCCACTGCCTGCAGATGGGACCTGTAAAGCTCAACTTCCTCGCACACCCAGCTGGGTGGTGGGAATACAACTTCTGATGTCTTCAGGACAAACTTGGTACCCTGTTCCTTTCAGGGCACCTGTTGCTGGGAGCGTGGCCAAGACTGGGCAGGTGGAAAGCAACTGGTCTACAGAGCTTTGAATAAAGCCAAAATGCCCGTTTTGGACTGACCTCGGAGGTCTAGGAAGGTCTAGACCTCTCTGCACGTAACTGAGGCATGGTTGGTCTGTGGGCATAGGGAGGAATTTGGCAGGGAGCCCTCTGCAGCAACTATCTTGTCTAGTAAATCTCGGGCTGTGGCAGTCAGTGTGAGGAAATAATAACATCCACTTTGGTTTCTGCAGGCTCTGTCCCGGGGCTGGTTGGGTGTTGCAGGAGGCCACAGGAATCCTGCTTGTGACCACAGCCAGATTAATGGCCACTTGGGCAGCTTTTCAGAAGTGAGGAATTTGTCCACTTTCACAATAGTGGCTGGAAATTCCACATGAATTAATTAGTTTTATTACAGGACTTGTCCTTCCTGCTCCTTCAGGGCTGCCTGAAACACTGAACTCATTACATGAAGAAATGGAAATAGTACTAAAAATAAGAACTGGTATTCCAAGCCTTTGTGAAGAAACACACAGAGTGTACTGACATCCTCCACCAGTTGTGCTTCCCAAGCTGTGGCTTTTGGCCAGATGAGATCTAAACTGAGTTTTAGATCACCCCAACCTTAAACACCCCAGCCTTCTCCAGGGTGCCATCTTCTCTCAGCCTCTTATTCCCTGCTCAGCTTAGGCTGTTCATCTAGGCTTTGTAATTACTCCCACAATTTCAGTTTGATGCAGTGTTCAGATCTGACCCTTGGATGTTACACAGTGAAGGCTGCATACTCTCAGTCTCCTCTCCTCTCCCCATTAGAAGGGATTTCCTACCTTGTGAGGACACTGTTAGCTTTTATGGTAGTGAAGTGCTTAGAAATACCCCTGTGAAAGGGTGCTCTGAACTTGAGTTGCAGTGGCATGGGACTTTGGAAATGTTTGATTGAGTGTAGTCAGAGTAATGTTAGACTGAGTAAATATTTTGGGAGCCCAGAGCTGATAATTTTCCCTTGCTTACGTTTGTGGGGGGTCAGCCTGCAGAAATTTACCACCTCTCACGTGGCTTTTAAACAAATGTTGTCTGTGCACTCAGTGTGCTTTTATTTTAATCCCTTTTAAGAAGTGCTGATGTTGTCTTGAGATTTGCCCTGCTGGTAAGGGCAGGTGTACTGCTTGCTGGTCATTCCAGTGTTTGCTTTATGAACATTTCTTCAGATACTTGTGGTTGGACAGGAGTTCCCATTTTAAGTCTGACTCCTGCTTTCTCAGCCCCACCTTTGTGACCCAGGCTTGGCTTGTTTTTTTCAGATGAAGTGAGTTCGACATGAGAAAGCTGACCAGTGAGGTGGTAAAGTTCCTGCAGGTCCCACAGCATAGAGTGGTTTGGTTGCTGCTCAGCCCTCTTGAGAATTGTGACCCTCATCCTGGACTATGGCCAACTGAGCTAACAAGGACTGAAACATAGAATTTCCACATTAGCAAAATGTGCCCTGTACAAAGAGTAAAAAATGCAAATGCAGACATCGATTCTTCTAATCCCAGATGGTTGGAAAGCTTCTGTTGTTCTAGTAATGTTTGTTGCGGATTTCAGTCGCTGCTCTCCTCCATTTTTCTGTTCATGCTTTTTATCATGCTGGTTTCAAGGATTTGTTACCTTACTCCTAGCCATTAGGCTGGTCCTACACAAGCTGAAACTGACCTTTGCAAATTCAGACCACACTGAAAGTGCTTGGGCAGTGTAGATATGATGGGGCAGTAGGTGAACCTAGCTGAATGTCTGTCACTTTCACATAATCCAGCCTTAGGTGACAGCCAATGGTGCACAAATTGGGAACTAATGAAAAGAATATGGAGTGAGCCTTGAGAGGTGGGAACAGTGCTATGGAAACCCATGCTGCTGATACCACTCAGCCCACGATTTCAGGGATTTCCAAAGCACAGCCTGGTCTGCTGGCTGCTCACAGAGATATCTTCCGTATTTGGTGAGCTGCCCTGACTTCTAGCTGTAGGGCTTCAGGTGGTGGGAGAGGCAAACAAACCCACAGTGATGTCTGTGTACATCGGTCCTGTGTCTTGAGGCTTCAGCTGTGGTGAGAAGGGAAGCACAGCCCTGCCCAGATCTGTTTTTATCCTTAGTTACGGGGTGTGCTGGGAGGGTTGAGCCTCCGGCTTGTCATAGTCAGCAGTATCCTGTCCCCTGGAGCTGATCTGCCCTAGCAGAGCTAAAATGTCTCAGCTGACCTAAAAAGCTGCTTGTAATTGAAATGCGGTGGCCCCCATAAATATTTAACTGACTCTGTGTTTTGCTGTGCGTTTCTTTTTTCCAGTTCTTCTCTTTTGCTTTTCCCTGCCTGTGTGTGGATAGTCAACTGAATGCACATTCCCTCCATGGCATCCTGTGATGAAATGGCATTTTTGGCTGTTAAATTATGCATCTTGCTTGTCTTCAGTCATCATCATCATGTTTAAGATGGATATCAAGCTCAGTGCTGAGTGTGTGAATGCTCTTGTGAGAATGTTTACACCCCACTATGGGCTGCCCACCACCATGCAAACCTCATCCTGACAACCTGTGTACAGCCTGCATTAAGGTTTTGCAACTCTGCTGCTGAAGCAGTGAATTCCCATCAGATGAGGGAAGTTATCAAAGTTTTGCCCAAGAAATAGCTGTGGATGGATGGGGCTTTAGGTTGTGTGGCAGAAAGAGCCTGCAATGCAAGACTGCAGTTAGTGCAGTCAGACAGTGAGAAAGGTGTCTCTTTGAGCAGCCTGCATACTGGGCTGAGCTTTGGAAATCCCTGGAGTCGTGACCTGAGCTGGGCTGACTGCCTGACACCAGTACCTGGGGCTTGTGCAAGGTGTGCAGCCTGCCCTGTACTGGAGTAATGCCAGCTGGGCTGCTCTGCTTTCTCCCGCTGGGGAAGCATGCACGATGCCTGGAGGACACGCAGCCACAGCCGGGCAGGGACTAGGGCAGCGCAGATCAGACTGCTCCCGCGGTGGAGTTAGGCTGGGGGTGCTGCAAAGCCATCGGATAGGGTCACCATCATCGCAGCTCAGCCTGGAGCAAATGGGATTTCCCCACTGTGAGAGAGCTCAACGGCTGCATTTCAGAGCTGGAGGGGTGGTGTTGGTTCCCCTCTGATCTGAACCCAGCACAGGAGCTGATGCAGGGCAGTGCTGCCATCCTGTCCTGGCTAACATTCCTGGAGAGAGTGGAGCTCTGCTGTTCTCAGCTGGGATCAGACCCTGAGCAGCCTTGGGCCAGAATTGCAGGTTTGCCCTTTTCCTAGACAGACACATGCATCTGTTTAAGGCAGCCAAGGCACAGGGTGAGCGAGACTGAATGTCCCCAAAACTGCCCCTGTTTCCCAAGGACATGAAGCGGGGGACCACAGGAGTGGGATTAGACACCAGAGTTTGAGCACACATATGTTGCAATGCTGCCTGGAGGGTGCTTCTGTCCAGGGGCTTTCCTGTGGAGAGACATAGCCGGGAAGCAGAAATAGCAAGTGACTAAATGTCACGGTTACATTCCTGCCATCTGAAAAGAATTCCCTATTTTCTTTTGGCTGCAAAAATTAACTTCCCTTTTCTCCTCGCTGAGCGGGCGAGCTGGCTCCCGGTGGCTGTGCCCTCGTGGCGGATGCACAGGACGGTCCAGGTCAGACTGAAAGGAAAACTCTCCTACTGGGGGCTTTTCACTGTTGTGCTCCTTTCTAAAGAAAATGTGCAGGGCTTTTCTTGGCCCTTGTGAAGGCCAAGATGCAGGTCTGTAGCTGGAATAGGATAAGACTGGCCTCATTTGGGAGCTCTTCTGGGTTTTGAGCTGCTTGCTTCCCTTTTGCATCCCGCTGAGCTGTGTGGGGTGGGGGGTGGTGGTTGGCATCCGGCTTTTTGTTATTCATGTAATTAATCTCATTCTTCCCTGACTGTGGTTTTGCAGCCCTCAGGCACAGACTGGCTCTTTGGCCTCTGCTGCACAATAAAAGCTATACCTGTGAGCCAAGGAAACTGAGGCAGGTACAGTGTTATTCTTGGGCGTGCTTATCCTTTGGTCCTGGAAGATTCAGTAATGGGACTGTACCTTAGGAGAGTAAGTTCCTTAGACTGAACAGCTTGCTAGTTGTTCCAGTGATGAGCACTACAAAAATGATGACGGTGCCACGCGTTGCCTAGTTTGAAGATGCCACGGTGGGGAAAACACTGAAAAGGCTCCAATGCAAAATTCCCTGGGATTTTTAAAAATTTCTTTAAATACTCTTTGCAATAGCAGAAGTCTGGACTTTTGTGGGATGAAAGCCTGATGGGTAAGGAATGACTCAGCAGCTGCCCCACCTGGGAGTATTCAAGAGCTTGGTCCTTTGACTTGCAAAAAGTTTTTGTGGGCCCTCTGGGATCGTCTTAGTGCCAAGAAGGAAATATGCATCATTATACCCATGCTGACCATGTGCATTCAGGCCAGCATGCTCATCCCAGTTTCTCTTGCCCTTTTCCTTTTCTGCCTTTTTTTTTTTTTTTTCTCTAGAACCCTGTAGTTTTTTCCCATGACATTTTTTTTGGTCAACAAGTTTATTATTTTCCTGCTATAAGATTCTGTGCTTTATTTTTTCCTCTTATGTTCTTGCTGTGTTTCTGGCAGCCTCATCTTCTCTCCCCATGCTTGGTCTCATATTTACTTTGCATATTTTCAGCAGGGTGCTAGCAGGATTATTATGACCTGTCTGGCTCAGTGAAGACCTGCTGAAACCTGCCGTTCATTGATCCAGCGAGAAAAGCCGTTAAGGAGCACTCCTGCCAGGTTGGCAGGGTCAGGGCAGAACCCTGCATGAGCATGTCTGGGATCTGTGGAGGTGACACTCTCTGCATTTGGAGTATGATGGAATCCACGTGTTGGTTCCTGCTTGGGACTGATCCTTTTGGTTTGGCTGCCAAACCATTTGGGAAAAAAAAAAAAAAAGTAAAACTAAGGTTTTATTTTGGTAACTTTGAAATATTGACATTTCTCCTTGGGAGCACAAAGGAACCTCAAAACAAGCTTGCAAAGATATTTAGGGAGACCAGCAGCTAAAGAAGTTCACCACTTGAGCATCTTTAAAGAAAAAGAAGGGAATGAACATCCACAGTCTTAAAAGCAGTGCCAAAGAACATGCCACCAGTGACCCAGGATGTGTGAAAATTCACCCCAAACTTCCTGTGCCTGAGAGGTGAACCCAGGCTGTCTGGGCTCCCACACTGTAACACATGAGTTTTGCAAAATGCTAACATTTCAGTTGGCATAAGCAGCTGGTGGGATTTAGGGGAGAGCCTGGAGGAGCACAGTGATCCCTTGGCTTGATGAACCTCCTGAGCAGCAACTGCAGGAGCCAGTGGGATCTCTGGTTCAGTGGGTGTGGAAGACTTTAGTCCCAAATGGCCAGGCTCTTGGTGGCTTGTGCTGTCATTGCTCTTCCAGTTCTTGCTGAAACTGGGCCATAAACGTACCTCCTTGGTGGAGCTGCTGGCACATAGGCTCCCTCCACCCAACTGGCCCCAGAACTGACCACAACCTTCTATTTCTTTTCCTTCTAAAAGGACCAAAAAGAATCCTTGGGTTTGACCATAAGCCAGCCTTTTTTACTTGATTGCTGTT
This sequence comes from Phainopepla nitens, assembly GCA_013400175.1. NCBI lineage: Eukaryota > Metazoa > Chordata > Aves > Passeriformes > Bombycillidae > Phainopepla > Phainopepla nitens. Next base: position 69,526 of record VXBQ01014805.1, on the reverse strand, counting down.
ACCACTGTGATTAAACACAAACAAAACCAAAACCTGGAATGTTTTCTGTATGTCCGGTTTTAGTTCCTTTTTTTCCCAGGTTATCAGCCAAACCAAACAGCCTCAAACAGACCCCAGGTGTTTGCACTGTCCTGCTTTTCATGAAAATGCACAGTTCCTTTATAAAAAGGTGTGCAAGAATTTTGAGTTTTCCTACTCACTCTCTTTCTTAAGGGCATTCTGAGAGAGATCCTCTTCTCTGTTATAGCTGTAGTGAGATGTTTTCATCCTGGCACTCTGCCTCCAAGGCGGGGCAAGGAGAAGCCATCAAGAAGCTGTGGAAAGAGCAGTGTGACTGAGAACCAAAGTGGACTTTGGAGCAGAGCCCTCCAATGAAGTTTTCCTGGGGGTGGTGTCGACCCTCTGGATGGGTTAAATGTCTGCATCTATAGCCACCCCTTTTCTCCCCTCCTGCAAACTGAACAGGGCTTTCCTGGAAGCCCATCCCAAACCTGGGGCTGGTGGCTTGTAAAGTGGTGCCAATCCAGGCTGGATTGCACTTGGACCTGGACTGCCTGGACTGCACTTGGACCAGTGCCCATCCACTTTCCAAAGGTGGGGGGGGGGCAAGTCCACAAGGAAGGTTTTCCCAGGTTTTGGTGAGTTGAGTGACCATTACGGCATGTGGGCTGAGACATATGTGGACCTTTATGACTTGGCTCTTTTCCCCAATTACCTGAGGTGCTGTCTGTCACCTCTGCATACAAATTCCTCTCTGTTTTGCATCATAATTCCAGCCGTGCAAATTGCTCTCCTCCTCCGCTGATATCCGTTCTGTGACTTAGCATTTCTGCTGCCGCTGAGTTCTGGCCTTCCCCCTCTGGGGGCTGGCACCCACCGGACCCAGCTGAGAATGTGGCCCTTTGTGCTGGAGCTGCTTGCAGGAGCTGGGGAGCTTTGCCTTCCCTGCTGCGAGCCTTTTTGGCTGGAGAACGCGTGCACTTTCCTGGTGGGGAGGGATTTAGGGGTGAGGGGGAGGTGAGAGTNGGGGGGGGGGTGAAGCAAAAAAAAGAGGAAATGAGAAACAGTAAAGAGGCCTCCCCCGCCTTCATATAAGCAATCACTCCACAGCATCTGGAGCCCAGTAAAAGGGCTGTTCCCAGGAGACCTCACACTCGCCAGCCACACAGATCTCCTTTATTGCAGACTCCTGGGGATCGCACCCCCATCTACCTCCCCTGTGCTGGCCCTGCACCCCAAACCAGCCTAACAAGGGCAAACCAAAGCTCAGTTTCCATGGCCGTGAGCACCAGAGATGGTCGTGTGTGGCTTGGCTGGCAGGGCACGGCCTGGATCTGTCCCAAGGATGTGGCTGCGATGCTGTCGAAGCAGCTGGAGCACCTGCATGCTGTTTGTGCTGGCACGCTGCCTGGCAGCACCAGGGCACTGACAATTGTGATACTCTTACCTGGTGTGAGATCTGCTGGAGTGGAGTCACCTCTCCTGCTCTCTCTCAAAACTGTTATGGATGCATTAGATGCAGTAGGGATGAGCAGAGCAGGTCACTGGGTCACTGTGATGTCTGATTTTAAGCACCCTCTTTTGTTATGTGTTAAAAAATGTATCTGGTAGGAACCTCAATAGGTTAAGCTCTTTCTTACTGTAACCTTGCTGGCGATACTGGTTTTTTAGCCATTGTAGAGGGGCTTGTTGGCAGTAGGAAAACTGTCCCTGAGTGCAGCTTTAAAATCATAATGCAGGTTTCAGAAACAGAGACCCTGAGAGGGGAGTGGTTCCTGTCCATTTCCAGATGGAGGAGATCACAGCTGATCACGGAGCATCTTTATCATCCCAGCCAAAACACTGAGTACTAATTTACTTGTAGTTCTTACTCCTCTGTTGTCTTCATCAAGTTCCAGTTGAATTTATATGTTAGGTGCGGGGGGGATTTGTTAGTTTCTCCTTCCTGAGCTGAGGGGAGCTCTTCTCCTTGATGTAAGTCAGTTAGCTGTTGTTCCCCACTCTGGAGATGGGGAGTGTTTCTGATGTGGTGTTTGGGTCTTGCCTAGGAATTTTTGGTATTCAGGGCTATGTAGCAGAATTGTTTGTCAAGTAGGTAATGCACATACTGGGGAACCTCTGTGGTGATGACTTTTTTTGTTTCTCATATCCAGAGATTATACTTTCACCCAGGCTTTAGCTCAGTGCTTGTTTGCCTGCTTGTGTGACCCTACTTTCATTCATACAAATCTGGAGGATTGAGTGCATTATCTGAAAAATACATTCTCTCTTTTTGTGGGCATGTGAAGAGAAAGGTTCCTCTTGTGAAAAGTTAAATCACTGCTTTGGATATTTGCAGCTGTTCTTGAAATCCCCCCTTATCCCCTTGTCAGCAGAAGGGAATCCTTATCCTGTCTCACAAATGCACTGTCCTCGACACATATATCTGCTTGGCATGCTCCCAAAGGAGCTGCTTATTGAGGGGCTGAGGAGAGGGATGGCTGGGCTCACACAGGTGCTCACATGGAGGAAAGGCAGAAATTGCAGAGGAGTCACAGACACCCCGCTGTTTTGTGGAGAGGCAGGAAATCAGGTTACATCCTCACAAAGTGGTGTCTTCAGGTTTTCCCTAGTTAGTTAATGGTGAGGTTGGTGGCAATGCTATGGGTTTGGGCTGTTCCCCTGGGGCAGCCTCCCTGTAAATTGGCTGGACTCAAGAGGAAAAGCAGTATTACTCTTGAGTTTGAAGCAGCTCCTGGGGTTGCTCAGCATCTAGAGGAGTTTGCTGAGAGGGACAGTACTGTAAAAATCCTCAGCTCTTCTGCCTAAAATGCACAGGGCAGTACGTTCCTGAACTTGCTCTACCTTTGGCCTTGTGTGCTGTGTTTTGGGTGCTTGAGGAGGCTTGTGAGAAGCCAGGCAGGCCTCTACTCTTTGCGCTGCCTGTACCCTGGGGTTAGCTTTGGAGTGACCCCTGAATTGCACAAATTTGGAGGCAGTGGTGAGAAGAGGCACTGTAAGCCCTGTCTGCAAGGTCTGAACTGTGCTGCTGTGGGTTTGGCTGGAGAGCAATGGTGTGTGTGGATAGATTTTGTGTGTGTTATGCAGAATGGTCAGGGACTGGGCTGGGAGCTGGTTATTTTTTATTTAGCAGTTACATGACCAGTCTTTAAAGGAGGGCAGCTTATGATTCACCCCATGCCTCCTTTTGCCTTGACATGAGCAATGCTTTTAAAGCAGGGTTCTTGATGGCTGGGAAGGGGAGTGTGCTGAGTCAGCAGCTTTGGCTGCTGCTGGATCAGACCCTGGTCAGGGGTGTGAAATTTTGGGGATGCCTCAGGACATTGCAGCCTTCTCTGCTGGCTGCCCCTCTGTAAGGAGGGACCTTGTGCTCTCATTAGTGCAAACCAGCAGCATTTGAGCCTGGTAAATTTACTTTCTCTGGACATCAGTTGACTGGGTGACTGCTGTGTTTTGGTCCTGAGCCCTTCAAAGTCAGATGGGCCCACTCAAAGGGAAAGAAATCTTTGGAAGTGTCTTCCTTGGGAAAAACTCCTGAGGGAAGTCTGACTCCTCTGTGGTTTCCATAACACCATGCTGAGGTGTCTGCATGTCCTAATGTCTTACTAATTTGCCAGTGATGATTTTTTTTTTTGAGTTATTTTAAACAGGCGCATTGTGCAACTAATGGGCTTTTTATTGGTGGTAAACAAGCCGAGCTAGACAGGAATGCTGCCGAGGCTGGACTGGCAGGCTTGCCTCTCAGTGTTGTAGAAATAACTTGGTCCTTTTTTTTCCTTGAAGAGAGAGAGAGAGAACCTGTGGCTCTCCTGCAGCCTGATGCTCCTACCAGCTTCCCTGTAGAAGCAGTGGCAGAGCAGCTAAGGTGCATGCTCTGCACCTCATGGCCTGATTTTTGGGTCTAAAACTACTTTCTGCATTGGTTTAAGGGACTGTAACCTTTGGTGGGAAGGCAGTGGCTTTGCCCACACACCACAGCTGGGTGGTGCAGGGTCCAATCCTGTCCTGGCCCAGAGAGCAGCTTCCTGCCAGGCAGTGCCTGGGGTGCTCGGGGCTGAGTGCCTGGAGCTGGTGGGTCTTCACAGGGGCTGTGGAAAACACCCTGTCTCTTATCACACTTCTTGCTTGATGAGGCCAAAACTGTGGACACGAAGCATTTCCTCACTCCTGGAGGGGAGTGAGGTCGGGTTGGAGACAGCTACGGTCTGGGGCATGCAGGTCCCACGGAGCGTGTGGGCACTGGGGTGCCCGGCAGTGCCGGGGCAGGGCTCACTGCGGGGCTGTGCCGGGGCACTGCGGCTCCCGCCCTCTGTCCCTGCAGTGTGTGTGCCACCACCGTCCAGGATAACCTCAAGCGAAAAGTATCAGACTTCGGTGGCCAAGAAAAGAGTGCTGACCTATTTTGGACACTTATTTATATTCAAGTTGCTTCTCTCTGTGAAAAAGCTGTTGTGACTCCAATACTTTTTAAAAGTTTTTCCCCTCCCTTAGCTTTTGTTTGTAACAGGATATGATCTAGGACTAACATCTGTATTTTCCAGTGGCCAGAATAAATGTCTTACTATCTTTTCTTTTATTTTTCTATCTGAAACAACACTTTTACAGAGCAAAGCCACTTCTGTAGTACAGCTAAGCATTTAGTTGCACTGTGTCTCAATTTTTACAGGTTCTCCTTTTATTAAAAGTCTTTACTACAATTCACAATTTTCAGACCAAAATGGAAAGAAGTTGGAAGTATGTCACTGCTGTTTCTATTTGTGAGCAACAAAAAGTCATCTAATGTAATATCACAAAAATTACGGAAAACTGTTTGGGTTTTTTTTCTTTTTTAGTACAATTTCCTTCTGTCACTTACTGACTGTATCAATTTGCTGCAGTCCTGATCTTCTGAAAGATCTTACTGGTGAAAATGTTTTGGGTGTGGGTGTTTTTTTTGGTTTTGTTTTTTTTTTTCTTATTTTGACAGCTATTTGCTAACTTTGTGTGCTGCAGTTCACAGTTAATTTCTTATGTTTTTCAAAATTGAAACTGTAGTTTCTCTGACAAAATTCTACCATTAGAATAATCACTAAGTCTGAACAGCTTGGTCAGGGTAGCTGTGTGCACTAACACTAAGTGGATACTTGTCATCCTGTAGATTTTAGGACTTGCAATTCTGTCAATAGTAGAAGTCTGATACTTAATCGATAAGGAAAACAAAGGCAAATGCTATGAATATTCATCATTCATCCATATAAATGATAATTGTGTTAGTCCATTGTATTCCATAATTTTTTTCTGCTGTAATGTAGGAGGGTTTTGTTGCCTTTTTTTTTTTTTTTTTGGTTAGTGTTGTGGTTGGATTTTTGTTTGTTGGTTTTTTTTTTTCTTTCTGTATGCGTCTTTAAGACCTGAAAGAGCAAGGGTGAAAAAAACTTGCTTTATGGAAATTGCAAACCCTTTGGCTTCGCTAGCTGAGCTTGCAAAGTCCCTGAACAGCACCAACCTTGCACTGAACTAGCTGTGCCCTGTGCAAGTGCATCTACATGAAGATCAAATGCAGCTCCCAGAAGGCCAGTGGGAGCCTTTCCATAATCCTTGCCTGCAGCTGGATTTGACTCAAAGTATATCTGAGAGGAATTAGGGCAGTTTCTTTGTTGAGCATAGTTTTGGTGGCTTCTATGCTGTCACATCTGTGTTCTGTCTTTAGTGGCTGACATGAAATTACCAGTTTGCATGCCCAGACAGACACAGAGGCACTTGTACCCCCTGTGTGCACTGAGATGTCTCTGTGGCTGGATGGGTGATCCCATTGCACCATGGAAGAAGGGCTGTGCTGGCTCCCTGGGCTGCCGTGGCTGATGGCTCTGTGGCATCAAGTAAAGCTCCTCCTTGAGCATGGTCTGGCTGCAGCTGTTGCTGCTCGTGAGGCTGGTCCTGTGCAGGGTTTTGGAGAGAAGGACTGGGGTTTTATTTTGCCCTACACACTGTTGTAAGAGTGTGCTTCCCTGTGCAGCCAAATGCAGTGCTGCAGTTTGTGGGTGCTGAGTCTGGGAGTGGTCTTCATCCAAAGTCACCAGGAAGTGGAGAGCCGGAGGCAGAGCACTCATGATACATTGAAGAAGGGTGTTTCAGCTTCTCCCAGTGAGAAACAATCAGTTAAGGTCCGAGGCCTCTGGCAAGGGCCTTGTCCTGAGAAGCTCAGCATTGCCCTTAGCAGGAGTGACATGGTCAAGTGAGACCCCCCCATGCTGCATGCTGGGCTTTGGAGTGTCAAATGCTCCTCAGCTTTCAGTGGTTCATTCATGTGTGTCTCAAGTTGCTTCTGATCCTTATTTGTTAAAAACATTTGTAAAGTACATCTAAAAGGAAGTAGGTTCTGAAGGTGAAATTATTTCCTACTGCTGCTGGGATCAAAGGAATGTAGCAGCAGTGTCCTGAGTGGTGTGTGGGTTGTGTTTGGTTTTTCAGGCCTGGCTGTGGAGAGACCAGACTATGAACCCTTTAGTGTAAGAAGCAATATTTTTTAATATTTTACGTGTGCTCAAATGTACAGCATTTATTTGCTTTCAGAGGAGCTGTTCTGGGTGACAAATCACCCTAACAGTAAAAAAAAAAACAGTGAAATGGTGGGCTCCAGGATAGATGCTTATTTTGTTTCCTGAATACCCTCCATAAGCTGCTGTAGTGGAGCAGTGCTCTTGGCATCTCCTGGTGAAATCGGCTGGTGTGCTTTCATATCAGCAAGATAACCAGGAGTTTACTGAACTCATCTGGGATTTGCTAGGTTAGGCATGATGAGAGGCTGCTGAGTCTGGAAGCTGAGGGACTCTCAGGAGTTAATGATGTGTATATACTCTGGATTAGTTTTATGTATAGAAGTTTCAATGCAAGACATTTGCTGGGAGTTGAAGTCTCCTTGATCAAAATGACCAGCATTCTCCCCGAAAATGCTCTGTATCAAGTTGGCATACTATGGTTTAGCTACTCTACTGTGAAAGTGAATTCAGATTAAGTTTCCCCTGTGTAAACAAGCCAGGTGAGGAATTTTTTTGTTTCATGAATTGATACAGTAAAGCAGAAGCTGTAAAGGAATCTGCTGTGAGCAGAGGAAATGTCCCTGGAGCTGGTGCCATTAGCAGAGCTGGGGATGTGGAACACTTTGGGGAATGCATGAGACCCTCCAGTTCAGTGCTTAGCCCTCTTACATCCTATACATGATACATCAGGTATGAAACTACCACTTTCCTATTCTGGACACACATGGAAATGACTGTTACATTTTCCTTGAGTCCATCAAGGATCAGTCCCTTTGCATTTTGCTTAATTATCTTCATGATTGCAAATGGTCTTGTGCATGTGTGACTTCACACCTTACACACTAGAATGTCAGCAGGACAAATTTTTTATAAAGTTACTGGGGAAAACTTATGGTTCCATATTGTTAGTTTCTTGGAGACATCTGGATCCAAAGCTGAGACTTGAGTGTTCTTTCCCTGTATTGCTGCCACCATATTTGTCTCTAAGCAGGAGCATTGATTAAATTACAGTGCACCTCTGATAATGTGCACATATGGCAACTCTCTGAAGTTTCATATTAATTTTTATTTTTCATGTGGTGAATAATCATGCTCACACATCCAGAGGGTTGAGGAAAGAACAGGACACAGTAATTGCTGGATATGAATTTCAAAATTCCCTGTGGAAGACTGTCTAATTAGATTTAATGAGCTGGCTGGTGAGCATGCGTGTGCATGTGTGCTTTCAGCACCTCTCTTGAGCCAACTGGATCAGAAGTGCTTATATGTGTCCGAGGTGAATTGGAGGCGTATGTGGAAGAGATATTTTTGCACTTGGAGAGTGCAGGTCTGAAGCAGACTTCTGCTGGCTTTTCTCATGTGTATGGTGTAATGAGGGACGTGCACCATGGAGGCGAAGCATTTGATAATGCAGGTGATAAATTGGAAGTGACTTTGCTGTGGTTTCAGCTGCTTAGCTGAAGAGGGATGGGAGCAGAGTATCCATCTGTGGAATTGGTATCCCTCCCTTCCTCTGTAATGTACTCCTCAGAGCTGCTGGTGCAGGGCGTAGCAGAACTGCAGCGAGTCACTGAGCTGCCAGGAGAAGGTTTTGAATTAGCTGGAGGCAAATGGTCAGTGGGGCTGGTATTTCTGTGAGTGAGGTGGATTACAGCCATCAGGTTTGAACATTGCTGTGTCTCTGACCTGCTCTGCTGGCTGGTTTCCCACCCCTCCATTACTGGAGACAGCCCAAAGTTGGTTGTGTGCAGTTTGGCTTTTTTTGCAGGGGTCATTGCCACGGGTCAGTGCTCTGTTTCCAAGAAGGACCAGTGTGAGTAGAGAGCTGTGCTGAGAGGGTGGCCATTTTAATGAGGGGCTTCTGTGTGGGTTTTTGTTTCTTTCTTTGTTTTTTTAATATTCATTAACCTTTGTTTTCTGTCAAGAAAGTTGTCCTGAAGCATGACTTAGCAAGGCAAACATGCCTGGACAAAGGAAGCTTTAAGCCTGCACAGAGGGAGGGGGAGAGGGTTACACCTCTAATTACTTTGTGTGCATGTAATTTTTTTTCCCCTCTGGTGACTGATGGGTCTTGAAAGGACTTGCTGGGGTTGGTGTGTGATTCACCAGGGCAGAGCAGTGTTCTGGGCTGAGGCTGCTGGCTGTCTGGCCCTGGATGCCAAGGGCAGGCGATGCCCTTGTGCTGGTGTTGCTCACGCCTGAGTCAGCACTTGTGCAGCACAGCTGCTCCCCAGCTGGGGGCCAGGCCTGGGATTCAGTGCTCACACCCCAGCCCAGCTGGACAAGAGGATATAGAGGCTTGGCTCTGCCACATAAGCACTGTCTGGAGTGGGCTGGTGTGGGAGCATGTGGAGCAACATCTCCCGGTGGGAATGTGGGTGCTCAGAGCCATCCTGAGTGGGTGTGAAGCACTGAGCTGCCAAAGTGCTTATGCCAGTGAAGGGGCTGGAGAAGGAGGTAATCCTGAACCCCTTTCACACATCCCTATCCCCAAAGAGGGAAAAAGGGGTCAGTGCTCTCCCACCCTCCCAATAAGCAGCAGCCTACAAATTACCCAGCTTGCCACCCCTTCCTTTTCTCTGGTCTTCCTTCCTGATCCTGGAGCCCCATGGTAGATAGACAGGCTCTCCTGAAAAAACATGGGGACTGAGATTGGCTAGGTGAGGAGTTAGAGCTCATGATGATGTTCATATGGGAGGCAAGAAGAGGGAAGAGGGGAACTGAGGTGAAGGAGAAAAATGGGTAATGAACAGTCATGGGAGTGGTGTTCAGGGAAGAGGAGGAGAAGCTGGGGCTGTGCAGAAGAAAGGAGGAACTTGTGGAGTGGGCTGCAGTCCTGGCCTCAAAGCTGATGGATTAGGAGGGCTTGGCAGAGAGTTGGGAATCTGGTTTTAGGCAAATAGTGTAAAATATGTGGAATTCAAGGAGGGAGCTCCAAAGCCAGTGGGCTTGGCTCCTAAAGATCCCACAGGACAGAATGAATTTTAGTCGGCTTTCTGTAAAGGTTTTCTCTTTCCCACTAGTTTTTGGATCCATTGACCAACTCCCTGCTGGTGGGGTGGTGCAGAGATCTGACCAATGACTTTCATCTTCAGAGTTTGGTAAAAATCACTGACCAGATAGAGGAGGAAAGGCCCTGTCAGTGTCCACTTGGAGAGAAAGGCTGCAGCATGGATTCAATGGGAATATTAGACATCAGGGCATCTGTGTGGGTGCTCAAGGGCCAAGATGCACCCTTTGACAATACTGCTCCTGAGATTCCTGGCTGTCTTTGGGAAACAGTGGACTTTCTGCACCGAAATCATGGAATCATATAGGTTGGAAAAGGCCTCTGAGATCATTGACTTCAACTGTAAACCCAGCACTGCCAAGTTCGCCCCTAAACCATGTCTCTAAGTGTCATATCTTTTAAACACCTTAAGTGGCGACGCCACCATTTCCCTGGGCAGTCCATTCCAATGTTTGGTAACCCTTTCTATGAAGAAATGTTTCCTGATATCCAGTCTAAACTTCCCCTGCTACAGCTTAAGGATATTTCCTCTTGTCTTACTGCTTGTTACAAGAAGGGCCAGAAGAGATGATTGCAGAATCTGATTTGGCATGTGGAAAAAGCCTGACCCTGCCATGGCAGTTGGGAGATGCAGGGGATGGGACCCTTCCTGAGCTGGGTGGTTCCATATTTGAATCCTATAATTGTAATTTTAGATATGAGGTTTCCCTGCTTCTGGGCATGACAGTCAGTAACTTAAGTATATCTTACTGCTGGGAGTTTTTCCCAGTCCCTTTCTTCTTTTCACCAATTTCTCTTCCCTGCTGCTTTCATAAGTCTCAGTGGCTTAGAGAAAATATTTTTCGTATATTCCTTTCCCCTCGATGAGCATCTCTTCTGTTGTTTTCCTGAATGAAAAATTGTCTCCAGCAAAAGGGAATGAGAATCTTGGCCATTTTGAGCAAATTCTTCTTCTACCAGAGTGGGGAAATCTATCAGTGTCACCTGTTTGGTTGATTCCACCAGCTCTTCTCTACTGATAGAAGATCAGCTGCATCTTGCAATTGAGTTTGGGTTTGGGTGTGTTTTATATTTTTTGTTAAACAAACAAACAAACAAAACCCCCAAAAAAACCAAATACTCAAACCACCCTATCTGTCTGGGAGTTCTTTAATTAAATGGAGCTGAGGGACTGCAGCAAGCTACCTCTTTTGCAGGAATCTCTTTTGGCTTGAAAGGAATTATTCATGCAGTTATGCAATCCACAATGAATTTTCAATTTGTCACAGTTTTTCCCTGCCTCCTCCCTTTTGTCCACCAACCCAACTAGGCTCCTGCTGAGTCTCTTCATTGACTGACATGCTTTAGCAAGAGTTCTAATGTGTAGGTGCAGTCCTGATCCAGCAGCCCTCCGTGGAGTGAGGGGCTGCAGTGACAGTGAGATTCTAGATTCTTCCCAGTTTAAGGTCACACCTTCTGAGAGGAAGAGCCATCATTTTTCATCACGAATTCTTTTCTGAGAGCCTGCGGTTGCTTGGTGTCTTGGCTTTCCTCCCTTCATCTGTGTGGGAAAGCCAAGTGGTTCACATTCCTTGCAGGAAGAAATCTTGGAAGCAGAGGACTGTGTGATCCTCTGTAGTCACAACCTGAAGTGTGACTGCAGTGGCAGGTATTGGGGAAAATCTCAGGAGCCTTCACTTCATGAGTACCTGCTCAGATGGATGGTAGCTGAGCAAATGTTTCATTTTTCTCAAACAATTTCAGATGTGGTATGGAGGTGTTCACTGCTCTTCCTGATGCAGGGAGCTCTGCCACCTGCAACAGGAACCGGAGCTGCTGCTGGCACCGGTTAAATTTTGAAGAGGAGCCTGTGTGTGCTGCACATCTGTGGTGGGTTGGTCCTGGCTGGATGCCAGGTGCCCACTAAAGCTGCTCTGTGCCTCCCCTCCTCAGCTGGACAGGGGAGAGAAAATAGAAATAAAGGCTTGTGGTTTGAGATAAGAGTAGGGAGCAATCTTGCACCACTGCTGCTCTCAGGTCAGGGAATTCATGCACATGCACCCAGGTGGGATGGCAGGGAAGGCTCCTCCTGTCAACTCACTCTCCCTGCAGAGCCTGGTGTTTGCAGAGGATCTGCAACACGACTGTGGGGATGGGGTTGTCCTGCAAAAATGGTGAGTGAGGTCTCCCCCTCATTGTCACATGTTGCCTCCTTCCCTCTCTCCCGGGGAGAATGGGGTCAGTGGGGTGGTCTTGTGCTGAAGAAGCCATGCAGTGGGAGATGCCGGGGCAGCATGAGCACGTTTAGTGAGGCAAATGTTCGTGAGATGTGGATTTTAATTTTACTCCTCCCATTCAATACTCTGTTTGCATCAGTGGTAGGAATTACGGCTGATAAAGCTAGCTGTTGCCATTAACAAAAGCATTTTCTTTCAAATCCCTAAGAGCTCCAGCAGAGAAGATAATAAAAATTCACTTGCTGTTCATGTTTCCAGGGTGTTCATGCCTTGGAGATGCACCAAGATGGAATAAGAAAATCTGAGGGAGGGTATACACTCCTGAGACTGTGATCAGGGGTATGAAGATCTATTCAGGAAAAATATAAAACAAAATAGAACAAACCCAACCAACACTTCCCTAAAGACCACTTTTGCTGCTCTCCCTTGGTGCAGCCCTGCGTTGAACCTGATGCCCCCATCCTTCTCTGTGCTGATTTCTGTTACTAATTTCTCTTGCTGCAACAAGTGTTAAATCCCAGCTGCTAAGCAGCAGGTCTGGGCTGTGTTTCAATCCTCTCCTGTTTCCCAGGAGCTGTTGATGTGCCTGTGCTTGCACCCTTCATGCTATGTCCTCCATCCTGACACAGCTTTTTACTTTCCTCTCCCTCTCTCGCTTTTTCAAGGGTTCGACCTGGAGGTGTAATCTGTGTGGTGGGGATTTTTTAGGGATATATCTGCCTTGACAAGGTTCCTTGAACCCGAACAGAGCAGAAAACTTGTGGAATATTTGAATTAATGACTAGTTCGATGGTCTCCTGGGTAATGGGGCACAGGGGCAAACGTTGCTACTGCTAGACACTGGAGCTGGAAGGAGTTCTTTGCTGCAGAAGGTACCCCTGAACTCCTCAGCTGTGGTGAGGCCAGCCCAGACAGCCAGAAGGGTCCCCTGGACCTGCTGTATTTTGTTCGGGTCCTAAAATTACTCTGAGTGAATTCAAACTTCATTTCTCCTGCTTGATCCAGCCCTCTCCCTGGGTTTCCTCCCTGTGTTGATGTGCTGGAGTCAGGGCGATGCGGGACCACCTGCAGGCCTGGCTGGTGTCCGGAGCAGAACGTGCCATTCGCTGTGTGGGGCTGCCGTGGGGCGCCGCACCGAGCGCGCAGGGGCCGCGTCCCCTGGCTCCCCCCGCGCAGCAGCCGGAGGCCGGCGGTGAGCAGGCCGTGCCCGCAGGCTTTGCGCGGTGAGCAGCTGGCTTTGTGCGGTGAGCAACTGGCTTTGTGCTTCCCTGCGGGCTGCTCCCTGACGAGTCTGTCCCTGCTTGTTTGTGCCGCCGCCTGAGCCCCGGGGATGGGGAGGGCGGGATCCCCTGTGCTGCTCCGGGACCTGGCACCGCAGCTCTCCCCGTCCCCGCTTGGTGCAGGCGAGTGCGTGCATGTGTTTTACGAGGCTGAGTTCATTGTGTCCGTGCTTTGTCTCTCCTCTACCCCTTAAAACTTCTAAATCTTACTTTTTTTTTTTTTAATCCCCATCATATGAATGCACATTTCATGCGTCGAGAGCATCTGTCATAGTGCAGATCTTTCCCCTTTAACACCTCTACAGTGTGCCATGCCGTATTAACTCTGTTGAGAGGGCATCTGGGCAATAAAGTGCAAACATGGTCCTTGTTTGGCTCTTGCACCCGGTAAAGACTTCTCTTTCTTGTTTTAAAGCAGTGCACTGGCTGTCCCATTTTGAGCCTGGCTTTCTTCCAAACGAGCCTGTGTGCGGGCACGTGTGGATTATCTTTGTCTCTATGGCTACCCTGAAAACTTTTGAACCGGAAAATTCAGTGGAGGGATTGAGCTCTAAGATACTGGTTTCCTATGGCTTTTATGGAAATAGTTGCTGGGTGGTAGGACTGTACCTTGTTCATGTCTCCTGAGGGGTTGAAGCAGAAATTCAGCCAGTATTAGACATCAGAGAACCAACAGTGTACTCAAAAGCATACTCTCAGGAAAGATATATAAAACTCCTTAAAAAAAAAATCAAATATATTAATATTAATTAGGTCATTTAACTAATTACCTGTTCATCTGTATGTAAGGGGCAATTGATAGCTTGCTGATGGGTCCCAGCTGGAAACTGTAGAGCATGAGAAACAGACGGGCAAGAGGGGGCTGATTATCACTTCCAAGAGCTCTTGTTTGCTAGGGCTTTAAATCATTTTGTCAATTCCTGAGGTTTCATGTGGAATGGAGAAGTGCTGTCTCTGATGAGGGTTAAACACATGCTTTTTAAGACAGAATTAGTGCATATAAGCTATTCACTGGTACGTGCTTGTTAAGAGCTGCTGTCAACATTTTGAGATGATAACAAGCAACAGCACTTGGAAATATCATCATCATCCTTATGTTTTGTCTCTTTTCAGGCACCTCCCCAGCTGGGGATATAAAGATGTTTCTAATTAATCACTGTTTCAGGATCTGGGAGATGAGAGTTGCTGAGGCTCTGTTGCAGAGATGTCTGTATTCTGTCCCTCCCTGGATCTTATTGTGGGATGAGCATTGTCTCTGTTCCCCTCGTGAAGGTCACACACTCTGCAGTGAGCGTGAGGAGATAAAGCAGGGGACACTGGAAGGGGAACCTTGTGTTTGATGTTTCCTGTGGGCTTTAGGTCTCTTAGAAGGGAGACGATTACTGAGGATTCACTGGCTTGTCCTGCACCATCATTAGAACATGCCAAGTGTTTTTTCTTCCTCTGCCTTGTCCAGCTGCAGTGGCACACAGATACTGTCTGGCACCAGTAGGTTTTCCAGCCTGTGTCTCTGGGTATTTCTGTGCTAGGCTGGACAAGATTTGGTGGTAAGCAAATGTGTCACTTGTCAGTCTCTCTAGACTGGGAGTCAGGTCCTATGGGTGATTTTTTTCAGGGTGTTTTTTAAACTTAAGTGGTGACATTTCCCATGTTTCAGTCATCTCATGCCTGGCATAATAATCTTCGGAGCCATTCAAACTATTTGTTATTCATTTAATGAAAATTGGCAGAGATGCTTTTAATTTTTGTACTTAAAATACTACAAATTTGATGTTGGAAAGCTGAATGGAAAGTATTCATCCATGCCAGTCCCCTGAACAGACAACCTCCTTGTTCTGCTCCTTGGAGAACCCTCCAGTCCATTGTCATTTTGGGCAGAAGGGATGTTAAAACTGGCCTACTCATCCCCCAATTCAAGAGTATTTTGGTCAAAATCTTGCCATTTTAATGCAATTGTTCCTTTCTGGCTTGTCAACCCTTTTCTTTCCTATTGTTTGCAACTTCCTGAAAGCTGTTGCTTACACCCCTGCTGATGGCAGGTTTATAACTGTCAGACTTTCCTGATTCCTTCCTCAGCTCCCTGAGCCCAGTTCCCTTTCTCCAAGTGTTTCTTGATACTGCAGCACAACACAACCCTCAAGCTCAGACTAAGCTGCTACAGAAAGTGAAGTCCCCAGAGCTTCCATGTGGAATTTTGATGGAGTGTGTTTGAACTACTGCTTTTTTTTTTTTTTTTCCCCATCAGAGTGTAAGGAAGAACAGAGTTGGTCACAAGTTAATGTTGCTCTCAGAAGATATAGTGAAGACTTGGTCTGAGATGAAAGAGGGGGAAGTGTGTCCTTACCTGAAACAAGAGCTGCTGTTGATCAGAGCAAGGAATGAAGTAACATGAAATATAATTGATGATGTGGCATAAGTGGTGGAGACAAGGCAAGAAGGTAGCTGCCTCTGGACATCTGCACATGAACAAACAACTGTCTCGGGAAGAAATTCATTTGCCCTGGGAAGAAACTACTCTGGTTGGGAACTGGTTAGGGCAGGTTTACTTCAGCACAAGGTTGCATCATGCAGCCTTTTTTCCCTCCCCTTAGGCCATCTGGGGATTTCCTGGCTGATCCTGTTCATGCTGCTTTCTGTGGGTGCTTGAGAGATCTCTAATAGATGCTTGTGAACAGCTGTGGGGGATGAGCATCAGGCTGGCCTAGCTCATTAAGGGAAAATGGGTTCAGAGCAACTAAGGTGATCTGGGGATATTAATTGGTGGAAGAGAAGGACAGAATTTTTCCTTTTCATCGCAGCAGCCTTCTGAAGGCGTGCTGGGATGTGGGGTGATAGGTAAATGGCAGCTGTATTCATGGAACCACTGAAATAAGATTCTCACTGCTCTTGGCAAGGGTCCTTTGCCCTGCTGTGTTGCCTCAGCAAGGCACACTCATCTTCCAGTCATTAGTCATTCACTTGTTATTTCATTTTGTGGAGGAGATTATAACCAGCTGAGGCGATATGGCAATGTGAGAGACCAGTCTGCTGTCTTAAACCCCTGTATTGTCCCTTTGTCTTTGCTTTGTCCTCCTTCCAAACCCCTGGCCATCCAGACCATACAATGGAGAGCAGGCAAGAGCATTCCTTAGGGTGGGAGGAGCAGACAGGCTGGATTTTTGCAAGTCAAGTTGCCCAACACTGGAGTTATATTATTCACTGGGGAACAAACAAGAGTTGGATGTGATGGTGCATCATAAGCGTTGTGATGATGCAGTGTTGATTTCAGAGAATTTATAAACCGTGATGAATTTATGGAGAGCAAAGGCTCAGGGCTGGAGGACTTCATCATGGCTCTGCTTATTGCAGCCTTTGAATTAGCCAGGCCTCAGGAGGTTCAACAGGAGCAGGTGGATTTGAGGGAGCTCAGCTTCAGCTTCTGAACCTGAAGATCCGTATTACCCAATCCAGTAATGAAGCAGTGAGATTAGGGATGCTTTCCCTTTCCCATGGAGCCTGAGTGTTGTTCTTTGATAAAAAAAGTCTTTAGGAGACAAGATTTTCTCTAAATTAGCCTGTTGAGCAAATTGTGTACTGGGACTCTGGTGTCCTGGAGGGACCTCTGGTTAACACACTGAGTTCAAGTGATAACAACAGCATTTGATCAAGTGGCTCAGGTGAAGAGTTAGATTTATCACTTCTAGGAGTCTGACCTTTGCTCCCAGGGTCTTACAGTTCCTTCAGGACCAAATCTTGGCCCTTCTGAAACTATTCACTGACTGGGAGCAGCATTCTCCCTATGAATGAATAGTTTATTACTGCCTGACGTTTTTCAAGGGCAAGTTGGAGACTACTATTGCCTCTTACATGCCTAGGCTCACATGTGTTCTGGCACGTACACCTCTTTGATATGAAAAATGACTGGGTTGAGAAAATGCAAATCACTTCTGCAAAATTGCTGAATCTTGTTATATGAGGGAGGAAGGAAAAAAAAAGGTGCACCCTGAAATTTCCAAATTTGAGGAGTGTCCAACTTCTGCCAGGCTTGTTAATCACAGTGCCTGATGCCAAGCAAGAATAGGAATTTTTCAGCAGGTAAGAAGGTAACAGTGAGGTGAATTGTGTTTGGTGCTGTGGGGAAACATCTGTGTTCCCCCCACCCACCCTGCTGTGTGGTCCAGAGTGGGGGCTGTGTCAGGGTAAGTATTCAGAGGCAGTTGTCTGTATCTCCTGGGTTTCTGCATGGGGTCAGTTTTGCTTAATCTGCGTAGCCTGAGGAAAAAAAAAATCAAGTCAAATGCACAGCTCAGGATTACTGTCTGGGGTTTTCTTAGTTTAGGCAGCTGCAATGCATGAGGTTTTTTGTGAAGAGGCAATTTTTGGTGCAAGGCAGGTGAGGTAATTACCACAATCCTTTTTTTGGCTTTTGCTGAACGCCTCCAGCCTTCGCAGGGCTAAAGAGAAAGAAATCAGAGTTTCCCCCAATCCCCTGCCCCTTTTTACTTTAAGCTGTGATAATAGCATGACAAAATAAAGGGGAATTATTTATGTGGCACTAAAAGTACAGTCAGTGTCAGAGTGAGGGACTTGCACCTAAATATCTATTCACTTTAGCTATGTGGCTGTCCTTGCCATAGTCACAAGGATATTTTTCTGTCTGCTGGCTTGATGCTAACAGTCATTCTGTCAAGGATAGGATTTTTATGGTCCCTTTTTTATAGATGTGTACTGCGGGATAGAGTGGTAAAATTATTTCCTCAAGGTCTCCTAAGAATTGAGAAGCAGGGTAGGAGGGCTTAAATCTAATTCTCTTGAATCCTAGTTCATGAACTTGGCTCTGAGACTGTTTATGGGACCTTCCTGGTGTCAGGAGTGACTTCCCTGAAGTCAGCTCTATTGTACCACCACAAATTACCTTTAGGAGATTATGGCCAGGGCCACATTAGTTGTTTTCAAGGACTTCACTGTGAAACAGAGTACGCAAAAATTGGAGTGGCATCAGGAACAAAAAAAAAGTACTGAAAACAAAACTCTTTGGTCCCACAGTCAGTAACAGAATGGGCACTGAGACTTTCTTCGTCTACCAGAATCCATTTTTGTCTTAGTCTAATTCATCCTCTTTCATTTGCATTTCCCCTTTTTTTGGCTAACAGCGATTTTGATGAAGAAATGTGCCAGGCCCTGTGACATCCATGACAAGTCCATTCACAGTCCCTCATGTTGAGCCAACACTACTGACTCCATGTCAGACCGATCAAAGATGAGGCCACAATTAGCAGACTTAAATGTTCTGCAGTTGACAGGGTTTTGTGGCGGTGTTTTTCTATGATGGTGTGTTTTGTTTTCTTCGATAGTGTCCTCAGAAAGGAGGAGGGACTGGGTGGCTGGGATCAGAAGTCAAGGACCCAGAACTGGTGATACCAGAAGCACTGGCATGTAGCCTATATGCACTGGTAGTGGTGCTGTCCTACCTATATTAGTGTAAAGATGAGAAAGGTAACCTTTGTGGGGAACGTGGAGTTAAAAATGAAAATTAGGAAAATGAAGGAAATTAAGGGAATTCTATGGGGTGGCAGTGGTTGTGTGGATAAATGTCTCTGTAATGTTACTGGAAAGATAAAAGTTTCCAAAATAATATTACTGTGTGAACTTAGAAATGTATCTTTAATATCTAGGAATACACATTGGCAAACACATTTTATTAATAAGTTAAAACATAGATATGCCTGGATGTGATAGCCCAGATTTTTTCATTAAATAGAGCACCAGCAAATGGAGGTGCTATTTCAGGTTTTGTTTTGGTAACTAGTGTTGATGTTAAGAGGGCCTGATTGTACCGGAGGAATCTTGGACCTAGTGCTCATAAAATGGATTCCTTTTAAATTAAATAGAAACCTAAACAAAAGTAGATCTGGAACTAGGATACTTGTCTTTGAAAGGGCAGACTTTGAAAAATGAATAAACCTGGTGGGTGAAGTCATCTAGGCAGAGAATTGTGAATGCAGAGGATACAGAGCCTCTAATTCAGAGGTGCAGAAACTATCTGGACCAGGGGACCTAAGCAGAGGAGGAAAACAGGGCAGGAAAGGGCTCCTTGCTAAAAGCTGGTGAATAGCCACCTTAAAAAGGATAGTTGGGATTGAACAGAGTCTGTAAGGAATGGAAAAAAAGACTAATTGGCAGAAAAGCAATGTCTTAGAGGTCAGGAAGGGTAGGGATAAAATGAGAATTGCCAAAAATCATGCTGCGTTAGGTCTGGCAAAAGAAATTAAAACAAATAGCAACAGGTTTCTCAGCTACATAAATAAAATTAGACTTGAAACTGCTGTGCAGCAAGGACCAACTGGAAGATCAAAGATGATGTAGGTATGGATCCAGTACTAACCAAATTTTGCTTCATTGTTAAATACAGTCGGGAGGATGAGTACATGGAAATCTTGGAAACTGAGGGTAAGAACTGAAAGTCAAATAATCAAATTGATTGAAATCAGTCAAAAGGGCAGGAGCACCAGCACTGGTGGAAACTGTATGAGTGAAGATGTTGAATACTTGTGGTTGCACTGTTAGGCTCATTGTTATGAAAAGAGAAAGCCCAGAAATACTCTTTAGGATAAATGATGAAATACTCTTTAGGATAAATGATGTGGGTGGTTGAGAGGGTCAGGAGTGGGGTAAAGCTGAATAGAACAGTGCTGGGATGGGCAGTGAAAGACCAGGCTTTGATGAATGGGACTTTTGCTAGTGAAACCTGCCAGTGGACAGCTAAGACCTGCATGTCTTAATTGATCCCAGGGTGAGGGGGTCTTCCATCCTGCTTTGCAGAAACCACTCGGGCTCGCCCTGTATCCAGAGAGAAGTGTCTCACGGGGAGGGAAGCGTTAACCCCCTGGAAAGCAGCTGGCAAGCCCTCAGCAGCAGTCATGAGCCTGGAAAATGGATGTAGGCAGGCACAGGTGCAGGGAAGAGCTCCAGGGGAGTGGGAAGCTTGTGCCACGGGGAGGACTTGGCTGCTCTGACGAGTTACAGGAGGAAAACAAAGGGAGAGGAAAGAGCACTGTGAGCGAGAAAATAGTGTTGGCACAAGGACATCATACCACAACTCAGCCCTAATAATATCCTATCTGGAAAATACAGCATCTTCTGCTGGCTGGAGCGCTGTCTTTCTAGGATGACATCTCCAGGTGATACCTAAAGAGCAGGGCAGATACTTTTCTGCTCCCCAGGAGGCTGCTGTGATATGGCTGATGGAAAGTCTCATCTCCATTGGTTCAGGAGGCCCTTGCACTAATCCCAGGATTTTTTTCCTTAAAAGAAGACTTTTTCTAAGGTGTTTAGTTCTCATCATGATCCCAGCAAGTTTTGTCAACACATAGGACATAGTGCTGACCCTGTCATGCTAGTGCTCCTTCAGCTTGACAGAAGGCAGGTTTTGTCATGGGAGAGTGATTGTTAAAGATCAGTGTGACCAAATGATCATTGAGACCAGATTCAAAGTAAAACTGTGCTCAAAAGAGTTTGGGATTTCATTCGCAATACAGTTGGATTGAGGCTAAAGCAATATTCCTGTTTCACAAAATGTTTTACTGTACTGAATTTTCAAAGGAAATGGAGGGATGGTTTTGCTGTTGTTGTTAATATTGTTTTTTAGGTGCAGGTCCCTGGTCTGCCTGTTTTTAAAATTGGTTTTATTTTAAATTGTAGCGAACCAAGTGGTATGACATTCTCTGACCTAAAGCGAGTTTCCATCTATTTATTTATTTACTGAGATTTTATTGCTCAGCATTTCAGAGTAGCAGAAGTGTCCTATGTGTTTGTTTTCTTTAGGCTCTAGAGTTTACTCTGCAGCCAAGCCAAACTACTCCAGCTTTAGGGGGAGCTGAAATGAGGAAATCTGTACTTTGTGACCTTAAACTTTAAATGAAAGGGGATTGGGGAAATGGAGCAAGTGATCAGAAAGTGAGTATTTGCAACAGGTAAGTGGTGGGAGGCTTTAAAACAAAGCCCTTATATAATGCCAATGACTAGATAATGTGGTAAAGTTGGGAATGGAGAGAGAGAATCAGTTGCTCAAGAGGAGGTATCAGGTATGTTGTCTGAGGCCAACAGCCCTGACAGAAGCAGGGAAAAGGATAGCTGGCAGCTCTGATACTTTAACTGCAAATGAAACAAAAGCTGGTAGGGGAGAAACTGAGAAGTGTCACATGCCTTTAAGGCCTCCAAAAGGCTCTTCCCCAGCTTACAGTGGGCCTTTCTAGACTGATTTATTCCTATGACTCAGTGAGGGTTAGATTTTAAGCATTTACTTCTCTCCACTTCCAAGCTCCCCCAGCATGGCCACGCTGCCTTTGGGGCAAAGGAGCAAGATGCACTTCAGACTATTTATGGCTCATTCTACAGTTTCATTCTGGGAACATTGCGGGGAGGCTGATGGCTGTTTTGATGCCAAATATTCATCAGCCTTCTGCCATTTTCCAAGTTAATTTGTCTGGATGACTTCTCCGATGACTTCTCACATTTTCCACCAGCTGACACTCTATTAAGAGTTTGTTCCTTTGTCTATCTCTGGGGCTGTTTCGTTGTATGGGTGCTTCTACATTTTCTGTCCAGTTTAAGGATTCAGGCTGACCTTGTCAATTGTGGCAACTGATGGAGGCCGCTTCTGTAAGGAATCATCATCTGGAGACCTCCATCCCAGCTCCGCTGCAGTAGGTGTGATCTGAGCACTGCCCTTTTCTTTGGTGGAGGTTCTTGGTTTAGGGATCATTCCATACCATGTCAGGTCTTCTCTTAGGGCATCCATCTCTGATGCTCCCACGTTAATTTTTCACAGCTTTACAGCCAGAAGGACAGTGTCCCATTCTCAAACCTGTTTCGTTGTCCAGTTCAGACCACAATTTTTGCTGTGTGAACGGCTGTTTTGACTAGAACACTACAAAAAAGATTGTGTCTTGACTTTAAAATCACTTATAACATGATACACTATCACAAGCCTTTTGTAAGCTATACCAGTGGCTAATTATTTGGATTGTCCATATTTGTCTAATCCAGTAGTTTTCATCTCAGTACAAGCTGCATGTTTATAAGAGTTGTTAATTCCTTTTGGTCTTCCTAGACTTAAATATAGGTATAGTCAAATTTTCCCTGGGTGCCCTTTTCCTTTCTAGTATCTTATCTGACCAATCTGTCCTACTTTCTTCTGTGGTGCTCCATTATATATTTTAGGAACAAGAAAGATGCTTGTGTGGAATTATCTCCACAGGTTTTATTCACGTTTGCTTTTCATTATTGATAAGCAGTTTCCATTCTCCTCTTCTGTTACACCTCCTTAATAATAAATACTTATGTTGCCCCGTAAGCTGACATAGTATTCTGCAGACCTCAAAAGAGGCAAAGTCCTGTCCCACCAATTTCTTTTCCTTCCATGCATCTCCCATGCTGCTGTGGGGGCACTGGGAGCAGAGATGACACAGCTTTGCAGAGAAGGGCTGCGGAGGCTGAGTGTATTTTGCTCCTTTGCAGCTCACTGGGAATGGAAGACCTTCCTAATTCCCTTTCAAAGAGGGGACAACATAGCAGTTGGTGATATTACACATGGAGAGAGTGTGGAAGTGCCCTGAAACTGGACATGCCGTTCTGCGTTCTCTGGTCCTGTAACAAATCCTGTCTTTGAATGCAAAATTTGCATTACCCCTCCTGTGAGGTGTTAAATGCCACCGGTAACTCTTCTGTGCTGACTGCAAACCCTTCCCTTCAGCATTACTGTTTGCTGCTCCTCCAGGCACGCTTTCTAAGTGATGTAGAAGGGAGTAGTAGTGAAATGAATTGTTAACTCAGCTTGTGCAGCATTAGGGATGTCTCTGGTCTGGAGGAACTTGATGATGAAGAGATCTGTGGCTGTGTAGGGATCGGCCAAATGAAGCTGGTAGAAATGAGATCAGCCCAAGGCTTTTCTTACCCTGGTATTCTTCCTACTGGTATTCAGTAGGAAGACTCAAATGTAAATATGATGATTGCAAGCACATGTGGCTGTGGCTGTCCAATCTTGAGACCTGTTCAGTGAAAACTGGGTTTATCTGTTTGCCAAGAGCAACATGCTTTTCCCTTTAACCCTCAGGAAGCCTTTTCAGCTTTAGTCTGGCTGACACCATCATGGTTTATTTAGCAAGGCAAAGCATGGTGAGGCTGAGGCAGTGGTGTGAGAGGCCACAGCTGGGCTTTATGAGAGATAGGAATGGGGCAAGGGAGAAAACAATTAGGAAATAGCAAGTGTTCTGGTGCAGAGTTTTAGAGTGGGAACTTATAATAATGTTCAGTGGTAAATAGCTGGTTAATCAATGCCACATTGTCTGTTGGAAGTCATCTTAATTACTTTAGCCTGTGCCAGACACTGATATCCTTGAAACCTGAAAAATCCCATTAGAAGGTGCTTTCATTGGTCCTCAGCCAGTAGGTTTCACTGTGTGACCAGAGCATGTGCTGGTGGGCTGGGGATGGGCTGGGGCCATTGGGGCAGCCCGGGGGGTGGCACTGGAGGATTTCTGTGTCAGGGCACCCTGTGCAGCTCGTCAGGAGCTTGCAGTGAGTTCCTTGCTCTGGGGTGGTGTCCCAACTCTCCACTTAGGCAGCAGTAAGAACTGCTGCTGCTGTTTTCCATGTGTTTTGGCTTTGTTCCTGTGCCCTTAGCTCATGCCAAGGCCTTCTGTAGTTGCGAAAAGGCTGGGCATTTTTCTTTCTTTTTAAAGAAGAGGTGTTCTGGCTCCCAGCCCCTCACCAGGGCTGTGGTTGATTTTGGAGGCATGCATGGCACACAGCAGGTGCACTTAGCATTCTGAAGTTCACCTCTTGGCTAAGGGGTCTTCAAAACCTGTCTCAGTGGGGTATAAAGGCCAGCACTGTGGTGTTTAGGTCTTTCTGCTGACCTTTTCCTGTGGGCTGAGGGAAAGCTATGAGGCAGGAACAAGAAGATCACTATTTTTCAGTTTCATTTGGCATTCCATGAAAAGATCAAGCAGGGCACAGAACTGAACTATGAAAGTTGCTCCTGTAGGAAATTGGAAATGGTCTTGATATAAATGGCATCTAAAAGGAAGTTTAGAAATTCACAGATGTATGGCTGGCTAAGAAATGTAGTGATCCATGTGCAGCCTCTGGTTTGGAAAGACCCTATGTCACTGGTTTCCAGAAGCAGAGGAGATGATCAGTCATTACAGTCCTGCTGATGTCAGCTGCTGGTCACAGAGGAGCAGCTCATTCCCTGACTGCTCCCTGTTTCCCTGGGAAGCAATGCTGCAGAAGCCACCTGCTGTCCCCTCTCTCTGTCTTGGTCTAATGGGAGGTCAGCGTGGGTTGTACAGCAGCACCTAAATTCTCTGCCTTCCCTAACTCTGGAAGATGAGGTGTCCTTTTGAGGATAACTTGAACTAGTGTTCCCACAGGTAGAGTCCAGCTGGGGTCAGCTGTAAAGCCTAAAGAGGGATTTTTTTCATAGGAAAGATGTCTCTGCTTTGTGCATATGAGGTGTGCTGGAGGAAGAGAGGAGGGCAGGGAGAGGTTTGGAGACTGTAGCTTGCTCACTGCCTTCCTCCCAAGGAATCCAGAAGTTTGTCTTGTTGAAGACTGGTCTGTTTTGCTCTCCAGTGAAACAAGCGTGCCGAAGTAATTATCAAAGGCACAGGAACATCCATGACCAGTTTGGGATAGGAAGTGCTGAGTTTAATTACATTTTGACTCTCTTTCACTTCATTATTCAGTTATTTATTTTCTTGGGTTTGAAGTCATGTTGGACTGGGACAGGAAGGGCCAGGGGAGCTCATTCAGCTGCTGCTAGTATGCCTTGCTTTTTGCTTGCTTCGAGGGTGGCTTTTGTGTTTAGACATTGGAGAAAAGATACCAGGCAGCAGGGATAAAGGATGGTTGGACTCAGCACTGCAGCATGAAATCAAACTGGAACACAGCACTGGGAGAGCTGACAGTGCTTTGAATATCTTATTTTCATAGGAGGGGGTCAGGCAGGACATTGATGCCTGCTTTGATTGGAAGAGTTGAAAGCCACAGAGTTCACAAGGTGTGACGCTGGCTGAAGAGGATTCTCTTGTACGTGGCAGGCAGGAGAATAAGGAGCTGAGGTCAGGGCAGGACACTTGGGAGATGGCTGGTGGGGGTGAGGAGCATACTTGATGGGCATGAAAAACAGGTGGTGGTGTAACTGAGGAGCTTCCTTCTGGGTGCCTGAGGCAGATTGTGGGGATTGCTGCATCACAACCATAATGTGTGGTGCTGTGATGAAGCATCATTTCAGCCACTTACCCTGAAGCTGCAGTAGTCCTGATTTCAGCAGGTCATCCTGCTTTTAGTAGGTATAGAGCTCCTAGGCTGCTTGTGTGGGTTGCATTCTGTGTTAGTATTAAGCAGCATAATGTATTTGTGTGCATTTGGTGCTCCATGACAGTCAGGCGGTCAGCTGAGCAGTCTCAGCCTCAATCTGTAGTGAGAGAAATACTGTCTGGGATGGTGCCCATCCCATATCATGGCCTGAAAGCTGTGGAAGGATGCTGGGCATGGGCCCCTGTAAGGATGCCACAGGCCAGTGAAGGTGCCCAAACTCCTTGCCCCAGGAGGCACTAATCCTGTTCTCCCAGTGGCTGCAAAGTACTTGGGGTGGCTTAGTGGGGAAACAGCCAACTTTACAGCCAGTGCTCCTCTGTGATCCCAGCTACTGTGCCTGGCTTCTGGTTTCACAACAAGAAAACAGGCATATAGGAGCTGGCAAAGGGCATTCCAGGTAACCTCTCCTCAGTCTGGGGGCATGAAGGACCCTTGTACTTTCTGGAACAGATTCAAGCACTGCATGCTTCAAATGCAGGCTTCCTGAGCTGGGCTTTTCTGTTATTCAGGCCACCTGGAAGGATGTGCCAGAGGAGTCTCGCAGTGTGATTGTCTGTGAGCGGTAGCTGGCACCAGCGCAGCCTGCACTGGGTGGTTGGAGGGGGACATGGGGGCTGTGTTTTGATTCCACTTTTCCTGTTTGTTGTAACTTGACAGAGGCAAAGTTTCAGAGACAACAGAGGCAGCAAGATCCTTTTTCTTTTCTTTCTTCCTGACATGTACTACACCACCTTCTGTCCCTAATTCTGATTTTTTGCTGGGGAAACAGAGTGAGTTGGGAGGATTGGTGGGGTTGAAGTCTGCAGCTTTGAAGCACGTAAACCTGAATATTTAGCATGGGGTTATTGTCTAGAGAGGAGACTTTCCTAAAAGCAGCACCAGAGATTGTGAGCAGCTGTCACAGTGGCTTTTGTTCTGCTTCAGGTGGGATTTCAGTGGGAAAAAAATACAAAAAGGAAGAATGAAAAAAGAAGGAAACATCAGCCACACAAAGCCCTCTCCCCAAGGCCTGTTCAGAAAATGGAGATAAAGCAGCAATAAAGTCAAGTGCTCAATTAAGCCAGATGTATGTGCTTTAAAACACTAACAGATGTGGCAACAGTGGCTCTGATGAAGTGGAGCTGTATGGACCAAGTGTGGTGGCGGTTGATGCAGGTGCCCATTGCTTCCTGATGGAGAATAGTGCAGCAGTGCTTTTGTTCTGGTGACTGATAAAAGGGGGTATGTAGCTGCTGGAGGCTGTTGTTCCCCACTGTCTCCTTGGCTCCTGCCCCCTTGCCTCTGGGATGGTTGTGGTTACAGTGCTTTGCAGTCGTGGTGGTCTGTCTGAGCGCAGTGCAAGTTACAGCCCTCCAGAGCAATCTGCCTCCTGACAGCCTCCCACCTTGGGGCTCCCGAGACAGTTTAGTGCTCCTGTTGGTGAGCTCCTTCCCCAGACCCTATGCTTGGGGACTTACATGCCCTTAAATGACTGCTGCATTTTGCTTTGAAAATTTGGGGGTTCCAAAATACCATAGATAAAGGCCAGGTAAAACCTGTTGCTTGCTGTACAACATGAGCAGAGTACAGCGTCAGCAGTACTTGCTGCAGAGCAGCTGTCTGGGCTGTGGCTGACCCACGCCAGGCACACACCATGCTCAGGGTTGGTTTGGAGGAGGATATAAACATCCATATGCCACAAGCCAGCCCATGGTGTTTGGCATTTTGGGGTGAACTCCATGGGAACACCAGTCCTTCTTGAAGCCAGGGGATTCTCTGCACTTCCTTGCAGAAGCTCAGTGTTTCACTCTCTGGGTGGTTTACAAAGGCTGGGGTAGTTTTCTCTAACTTGTGGGCTATCCCACCCAGTGTATCATCAGATCCCACTTTTCAAGTGCTGTTTACCACATGCCTGGATCTCTTCCAAGGCTTTAAGTAGTATCCAGATCGTCTGGCCAAGAAAGGGGTGCTGTGTAGATCAGGTGTAAAGCAAACACACCAGGGTGCTTGTTGCTGAGTGTGCTGTGCTGGCTGGTTGCACACAAAATGCTTTCTGGAGCTGTTTAGAGGGAAAGCTGATTGATGTGCATCCCAGCTTCCAGTGGTTCAGCTGGGTTATCACGTTTGCCTCCATCACTGTATTCTGTGGTAGTCTGTTTCTAAAGCTTTGCAATGCCTCCATCCTCCTTGGGAATGCACTTGCTGATGTTCCCCTGTCTTTTCTTCCTTCCTCTACCAGAGTTTTATGTCTCTCTCTTCCTGCCTTTTGCTCAGCAGGAGTCTGCAAGCTCCTGAGGTTTGAATTTGGGCAGCTTCATGGGTGGCCCAAAATAGAGAGTAATTTTCAAACAAAATGAGATTCAGCCCTTTTTTCTATAAAGGCAAGAGACCAAAGCAACAACATCAGAGTGAAGCAGGAGGCTGCCTGGCACTGCTTCCCTCACACCTGTGGGGAGGAAACTTCCTCTTCTGAAGGCCAAGTAGCACGGATGTGACCATGCTGTGGGCTCTGGAGGTTGGAAGTCAGTGAGGGACCATAAAGGTACCTTGCATTACTTGCATGTGCATGGCCCTTATATGCCACAAACAGTTATTACAGATCAAATTGCTGCCTTCTGGTAGAGTGTCCATGAGTTTGAACGTTTCACTGTGTTCCTGCATGTGTGCATGTGCCGGTCAGCAGTGGAATAAATCTGCAAAGTCTTAATTTTGTCCAAGCTCCTGGTTATTTCAGTAGCAATGTTGTATCAGTGAAGCCCTTTTCCTTAGAGAGTGACAGTTGCCTTCTTTCAGTAAATGCATATACTAAGATAAATAGTAAATGTGCATAACAAATACACATGCAAGACCTGGTTCAGTCCTTTCTCATGGAGTACTTGAACACAAGGGTTCAAATTCAGCTCTGCCTCTAGCTGGGGGAAGGGTAAAACAAGGGTTACAGAAATTCAGCAAAGTGACTGCAAAACTGAGTGAAATAGGGCCCCAAGAACAGATGACCAAAGTGTTTTGACATAACCTGAAACAATTGGGGTGTTGCTTAGCTTGGATGTCAAATGAGAAAAAAACAGAATCTGGGAACAGCTCAACTTGTGGCTTAAATGTGAGATATAGCAACTAAGTAATAGCCCTCATGAGGAGGGAAGATAATGACTGTGAGTGCTGGAGACAGCTGGGAGATGCTCGTGGGCAAAAAAGGCTCAACTAAATTGCAGCAGATACTCCCTCTTTCTACCTACGGTTCAGTGCTGTGGTTTTATTTGGAGGCACCTGTGCTTTGTGCCTGGAGAATGCAGGTTTCTGGGGAAAAAGCTAACAGGGTTGGCTTTAAATGCTGGTGCATGGCTCAGGGGCTGTGTGGGGACAGTGGGTCAGCAGACCTTAAGGGGACACTGATGATATTGGCTGTTGGGCTCTAGCAGAGTTTCTGAGAAGGTAGGAAGAAATTACTGTAATAATAGTGTGTTTTAAAAAAGGCAGAGTTTGAGGAAATGTGCAGTGAGATTTGGGTGGGTGGTGAGGGGAGCCCTGGCCTGAGCTGTCGTCTGGAAAATTGACTTTGGAAAAGTGAGATGATATTTAAAAACTAGTAATACAAATGACTGAAGTTCATTCCATTTGTATGCATAATAACTGGAGAAGCCAATGTGGCTTAGAAGGGAGTGGAGCAATACCAGGGATAGGTGAGAGAGAGATGGCTCTCACAGGCAGGATGAAGCACCTTTTTGCGTTTTAAATGTTTTTTACTTTATTTGTGGGTTGTTTCTTGTTGGATTTTTATTTTAGTTTAGAGACCTTTTCACCTTTCCTGAGGGACCAAGGTCACACTTCTGGCTGTGCTGCACACAGCCTTCCCAGATGGTGCAGTGCTCTGCTGCAGGCTCCTCTGGTCCTGCCGTGTCCAGAGCCACTTCCCCACCAGCCACTGATGCTGATGGGTGTTGTGAACAGGCACCAAATGGTTACTTACAAATCAATGAATTGCAGTTGGGCTTCTGGAGCTAGAGGACATCTTTTTGGTGAGCTTTTGTCTATCCTTGAGGAGCTGGAACAGGCAGAGGGCATTGTCAGAGACTATCTCCTTTAGCTTCTTATATGAAAGAACCCACAAAATTTCCCTCAGCCACTTCTCCTTGAAGCAAGATGTCTTTTATTTGGCTAAAGCACCCTATCCAAAAGACATGGACATATGTGAGTACTTCCTCTAGTAGTCCATTTCTCCTTTGTGCAGGTTCAAACTTATCTTCGGCAGTCTGTCTCCAGCTAGCATGGTGTGTGTTGAGATTCACAGCTCCTGTAATTCTGGCAGCATCTGGCTCTCCTGCAGGAAAGAGCTGCGCAGCAGCCCTGTGCCAGAGATCATCTAGATAGTAATGAACATGCAGGCACCCTCATGGACGCAGCAGTAAGGAAAACTCTTCTGTGCTTGCATACTCCGGACTGTGGGATGCAAAAGCCCTGACAGATTTGGACTCGGGGTTAGAGATGCACCCATGTTTCCATTGTGGAAACACACAGGTAATACAAACACACAGGTAATACAAACACAGCAGTTAAATCTATAGGAAATGAATAAGGTGGTTTTGTGGTGCACTCTTATTCTGGAAATTCATAGGAACCAAGGATTTAGGCGCTGATCTTATACTCAAAGTTGGTTCACGCTTTTTGGAGTGCATGAAGACCACACAGATGCATGTGAGTGAGTGGGGAAGGAGAGCAGAGACTTGGTCTGGTTGGATTAATGGCTTCTTTCATTCAAGCAGAATCCCCTAATGACTAAGTAGTAACTACTCTGGGGATTTTACAGACAGGGTCAATGTCAAATCGGGAAGCTGCAGTGCAATTAATTTAAGCTGGGAAGTGTTTTCAAGTTAATTCATTTGGTTCTGCTGGGAAGGTTGGAGCTTTGCAGAAGGCTAATTGTAGAACTGTGTTGGAAAGGCTGAGATACGGTTCACTAACACGGGGGAATGCTTTTATGGTGGCAGGGAGCTCAGAGAGCCTCACTCAGCAAAACCTTCTGAACGTGTTAAAGGTCTTTCCCCTGAGCATGCTGCCTTCACAGGTGTTAAGTACATGCACAAAACCACTGTCATCAGCCATGAGATGAGACCCTCTGGCTCCTCAGCCTCAGCTTCTAGGTAAGTCCAGAGTGTCTCTGCTGTAGGTGTGAACTGGGATGCACAGCAGCTCTGTGCTCGGGAGGAGTGGTGAAAGAAAAGCAGAATTGTAAGTGGAAGCTCGGTAAATGAAAGGACTTGAAGCATTCTCCTGCATTTTTGAGGGTTCTGAACAGCATTCACACTTAACATTCTTGGCACACAGTGGACAGCTGGTGCGGGAGAGAGCAGGGTGTCGTGCACAGTATGTGCAGGCTCGCAGCTGGCAGGAGGAGGGCTGGAGCAGACCTTCCCCTGGTGTGTGCTTTGCTGGGTCTGCACAGACCAGCAAAGCACTGGGTCCTGTAGCACGGCCCTTCAGTCAAATCATTTAGAAATAAAGCTAACAAAACAAACCTTGTTGTTTTTGTCTCTCTTCAGCCTGGTTGCACATTTCCATGAAATGGTAGAAACTTACTATTTTTGTGAATTGTGTTCCTGTTTGAGATGCAGTTGGCATTTGCTGACGTGTTTGTAGATATATTGGGAGGTGGAGAGGGAGGAGAACTAATAGGGAGACAGGCAGTCATACAAACATACGCACATGCAGAAACACATAGAGGTAGGCTGTGTAATTGCACAAGTCCTGTATCCTTGGGAAACCAGTCTACAAACATAGTTGAAAAAAAAGACTGTTTGAACTAAAGCCCGGGGGAAGGGACATCTCAGTCCCTCTTCTATCCTCATCTGACATCAGCTTCATGTCAGTATTGCTTCTCCCTCGGTGCTGGAGGGCTTTGTGTGCAGAGGTGCACAGGTGTGCTACAGGGCACTGTGCAGTGGTAAGAGGTTTTCCTCTGGCTCTGGACCTAGGTGGATGGAGGAGGGAAAGTTGAGCTCTCCAGCCACCAGGAATAAGCAGAGCAAAGAGAGCAAAGCAGGCTACTGAAAGCTGTGCTGCCCAGAGTCAGTGTCCCTGGCACTTTGGAGAAGCATAAAGCATTTCCTGTAGGATGCCTGTGTCAAAGGAAAGCACTGGGTGCCCCTTGGATCACCCCTCGGTGCCAGCTGCTCAGGGCAGGGAGAGGAGCTTGCTAAGCAACCTCTGGCCAGAACATGCTGTTCCCTCCCCAGTCCTGCCTTCCCTGCTAGTGGAGATGGGCTGAAAAGATCTCATGGCAAAGGGAAAAAAAGGGTGTTTGCAGAGCCCTAGGGCTTTTGGCCCCAGGAGATCTGAGAGTGCTTTGTGGACAGCTTATCACAGAGGTAAAGCAAGCTCTTGGAGAGCAATGCAGGAATTTTCTGGCTATGGTGTGCAATTCCTCACTAATACTGAGCAAGTTGCTGTGATGAAATAACCGTGGGAGTGCAGGCAGGCAGAAAGTCCCGGGGAGTTCTTCAGCAGATGGAGAGATGTTCTAAAGTGATTGGTGTCCCATGGTAGCCTGTGTTCCTGAGAGATTGGGATGACTGGTCTTCAGGCCAGTCCTCCAAAAGCTGGGTGGCACAGACACCTCTGGACTTTTAAGTGCTTTGCAACCAAATCAGCAGCTTAAACGTGACATGTTCCTTGTGCAGAACTGAATGAGGCTAAGCAGAATAGGCTGCTGGCTGAGGAGAGAGGACAAGAAGCAATATGGGGGTGTCCCTGTACTTGAATCTAGAAGGGGTCATGCACAGCTTTTCCCTCTTTAGGTCTGTCAATGGCTGTTAAACCCAGTCTAAATGAAACAGCTTTGGTTTCTGAACTGCCCTGGCCAGGAGAAGAGCAGAGGAAGAATTGCTCTGTAATTGTCTTCTCTTCTGCCCCTCCCCTGAGCCTCCATGGTTGCCCTCTGTGAGAGATGATGTTCAGGGCAGGTGATGCTTCTTCTCTGATGTGTGCCCTTCTCCCACTGCCCCCTCTCCTACACAGCCCATTGCTTATGCTCTCTCTGTGGCATTTCGAGATGCACTTTTGTGCAAAGTGAAGAGTGAAATTTGAGTGGGTGCTTTGGTTTCATCTGCCTGGCCAGATGCATCCAGATTGGCTTGATGGTGCTCGGGGCCAGACCGTGTACCGGTGTTGCCACATTTCCCCTCTGCTGCCAGCTGAGTGTGGATGGATGCTGTGCCACGGCTTGGTGCTTTACAGGCTGGCACTGCTAATCAGCAAACCTGGGCATAGGGGTGGACTTTGTTCTTGGCAGCTCCTGCTGTGAGGAAATTGCAATGCCAGTATAATCCTTGTTTTTCTGAGGTTTCTGAGTTCCAAGTCATAACACACACACCAGAGCTGTTGCACCTTTGCCCAGGGCTCTTCTAGAAGTACTTTGCAGACTGATGAGGCAGAGGTCACCAGGGCTGTGGTTGGGGTTTGTCTGTTCCTTCCCTACCTTCCTACAAGTAGTTCTTCTGCTGGGGCTGTTGAGCATATGAAAGGTCAGGCTTAAAGGCTTTGTCTGCTCTCAGGCTGCACAGGACAAGCACTGGCAGCCTGGGACAGGCAGCTCTGCTCCTTAAAATAAAAAATGGCAAGCAATAAGGCGTGTAAATTATCCTGAAATGGTAGAACTTGCAGAGACAAAAAGCTAGAAGAGGAGGCAAAAAACCCCCAAACCTAGATAAGATGGATGACACTGCTCAGGGTGAAAAATCTCTTCATGGATGCTGTATGCCTGCAACCCCAAGTGTTGGGGTTGTACACATGGTGCAGTGCCAGGCCAGGACTTGGGCTTCTAGATTTGCCCATATATTCTCTGCATGGCTTTGGACAGCACTCTCAGATATTTCTGTGCCTTTTTTTTTTTTTGTTTTCTTTAACCATTCAGGATAAACACCTTTCTGTCTTCAGGGTAATTAAAGAACTGCAAAGCCCTCAGACATCTTCAGAAGGAAAGTGCTGGCCAATGGAGGCTGTGCTTCCTGCAGCACAGAGAGGGAGATGTAAGCCCTGTCCAGCCCAGGACACAGCCCCCAGTTAATGGGGTTTCAGGCAGGGTGTTGAAGGCCACTTGGGTGAGACTTTCTGTGGGTCTGGGACTTTAATCAGCACTTAAACACTGTACAAACACCCTGGGCAGATAAGCAAATGCACGTGAAACCCTCTGGGCAAGCTGCTGATGAAGGAAAGCAAGTGCAGAGAGAGGAGAGGAGCAGCACTGGCAAGGGCGGCTGCAGTCCTTGGCATGGTGTGTGCTCCCCGTGATAGAGCCTGGCCCTCCCGAGCTAAGTGAGTGCTACTGGCTCCATCCCGTTGTGCAGCCCAGATACGCTTCAGGGCTCTTCAAAGGGATAAAAATATATTTTTAACCTGAGGCAGCTGCCTTTTTTTTGTGTGGTACATTTTTTCTCATAGTTCTGGAAGTGACAGGTTGTTTTTCAGCCCCTCTGTTTCTCAGCTGTCTCGGCAGAGGTGCCTAGAGGCCTCAAACCAGATTCCCGAAAATTTTAGCACTGGAAATTGGTAGTCGCTTTTGAAAATGTTGGCGAGACGGTGCAGCTCCCTACAGACATTAAATGATGGCCATTTGAACAGGCTTTTTCCTCAGCCAAGTCCTCGCCCCATTGAAGCAAATGGGAATTTTCCTTGAAAAAGGCCATAAAGAAATCGTTTTCTTGGCAAGTAAAGAGGTGTTTCATGGACTCTACATCAGCATTCAGGAGAACTTCAGCTATCTGCTTAGATTCCTGCCACACTTGTCCCACCCTGCACAAAGCTCTCTACCTTTTGATCTGAAATAACACAGGAGATGTTTTCCACATGCTGTAAGAAAGAACTATAAACCATTTGTTTTGGAGTTTGGCACCACTCCCTTATAGATATATTTAGTGTGAATTGAAATTGGTCAGCAAAAAGGTGTTGGCCAGGATGACAGACAGATTAGGGCTCTGTGTCTTGAGGCTATTACATACCTGCCCATCCCATGCTAGTGGAGGTGGTAGGTGGCTTCATTAGTTCATGGATTGTAGTAAACAAGCATGAGTTGCAGCTTTTGGGCAGCATTAAAAAGCATTTTCTGACTGTAAGAGGGGTTGTTTGGCTTGTGGCATGCTCTGTGCTGTCCTGACCTCGAGTCTTTATCTCTCCACTCTTCTTGTTGCTCCCTGGCCCTTTTGCTCTTTCAAATGTGGTCCGCCACACCTGGTGCTCAGCCTTCTCCTGTGCATGCAGCTTGTCCTGAAAGAAACACTGGTGCTCTGCACATGGGGCCAATCTCTTTTGTCTCATCTCTCTTCCCCTGTGATGAAGCCACCCCTGGAAGCTCCAAGTCAGGATATCTTCTCCTAAGAGCAGCACCAGATTTGGGAGAGGGAAAAGCTGTGATGGGGCTCTGTCATCAGGCCCAGGTGAACCAGTCCAGCTTGGCAGCAGGGTCAAAGGCATGGCTGATTTGGCCTTAGAGAGGGGAGCTTACAGTCAATAGCAGCTAGACCTTCCTGGCTGCTGATCTAGTCTTGCTCCTGTGATGGTGCCTGGGGAGCCAAGACCAATCTCTCCTGTCCCTGCGTGTGTTCATGCACATTGGCTTGCACACTCCACTCCCATCGGTGGTTTTCTTTGGGCTGATATTTGTTAGCATTGGAAGGTGAGAAAAATGAGCAAAAATATTATCAGAAGCAGGTTTTGTGAATGAATCAGCCGACAAGAGGCTTACCAGCTCGCCTGCATTTACTAGCACAGTGCTTATTTGGGCAGATGTCTATATATTTTAGTTGGAGGCAGGAAGGAGTGAGAATGGATGGGGGAAGACATCACTTCCAGTTTGCTGCTTTTCTGTCAGTTTGTACCATCTTTTTCTGAATGAAGCAGGGAACTGTGGTGTGTCTGAGAAGCTGCCCTGCTGCTCCCCTTGTTTTGCTGTTGTTGACATCTTGGGGGTCACCAAGGAGAGAAGCACAAAAGAGGTCAGAAGGCTAAAGCTCTCCTAAGCAGCTTGTTGAGGATCAGGGCCTGGCTAGCCTTGCCCATCTCTTCATGGTGCTTTTTTATTTTGATCCTCTCTAAAGGCGGCCTCGTGGCCTTCTCTCTTCTCACTATGTGTTTCTAATTAACGGGGAGACTGGCGTATAAACAGAATATTCCTGCTCAAAATATTGCTTGTCTGACTCCTAGGATGATGGCCAGATGGCAATCACCAGACAGCAGCCTAGACTTTGAGCTCGCCCATCTGGCTATCAAACCTGGTCTCAGTTCTCATCTGGAACCAGAACTGAGGAAAGTAATGGACTTTGCCAGATTGGTTTTGCCCCATGTTTGCTTTTCAGTTGCTACCTAAGCAGCTAAAAACCTGCAGACCAAATGTATTTAGTATTTCTGGAAATTGTGAAGAAGTTCAAAAAGATACTGGACAAATCCACTGAGGGATGGGTCTTCTGGTGGCTTTTACATCCTGTGGGTCAGATGCAGTCTTCAGCCATGAAAGTGCTTTTACTGCTAGTCTGCAGCACAGACTGGGAATGGTCCTTCTGCTCCCAAGCAGCTGCTGATGTTCTCTCATGAATGTCAGGCTGGGCTGTATGGCTCCTTGATCCAGCCCACCTGGGCCCTCTTGGCATCATATTTGCTGAGTAAGTTCAGGCAAAACTCTTCTTGCAGTTTCTCCTTTGTGAGCTTGGGGTTGTAATACCTGAAAAGAGCTTAGAAAGCTGTGGGAGAAATAAAACACTTTCAATTATGACTTTTCATTCTGTTGTGACAGTAGGGCTATGCCCTAACGAAACATCATCCAGATTCTGAAAAAAGGATCTGTTAACATCTGTAAATGCTCTGTATACTTGGTCCTCTGAGAAGCAGGAGAGATCATAAATTAAGCACTGTTACGTGAGCTAAAGCATTGCTTCCCCTGTATCATGCACAGTTTGATACGATTTCTTTAGATAAGTGCCTGAGTTCCATAACACTGAAAAGCTGAAATTGGAGGTGCCAGAGAAAATTCTGATGCTGGAAAGTTGAGTGCTACAGTTCTTCCTTGGCAATACTGGAAGGCACTTCCTGTTTGTCACTACCACCAGAACAGCCTGATCTGTCCCCTGGTGTGGTACCTGTGGAGCTGCTGAAGAGATCTTATATAGAGAGATACATGCAGAGACATACAAAGCCTGGCCTGGGTTATTGCACTGGGAGGTGATGTACATCTGTGGGTTCAATCCTAATTTGGGCTGGAAGGGACCTCTGGAGGCCTTGCTTCAAGTCCCAGCTTAATTCAGGGTCAGCTTCAATATTATATTCAGCTATAGTATTAGATGTGCTTGCTCAGCCAGATCAGAGCAGGCAACAAGGAGTGATCAGCTGTCACCTCCTTGGCGTTTGCAGCAAACAGGAGGAATTGAGATCTGTCCTCATTGACACTGCAGAGTCCAAAGAGACTGGTGTCGGCAGCATTGTGACCATCGTGCCCTGCTGTGACAAGGTTTCCTCTCACAAATTCCTGGTGAATTGGGAAAATGCATAAAGCACAGAGCAGAGAAGATGGAAAAAGTCCAGAAATCTGCAGATTTCTGTTAACTGATTTTGAAATGGCTGAACTAGCTGGGATCTTGTGGCTTTCAGCAATGGCAGAGCTGTGACTGTTCCACTGTCAGAAGTGGCCAAATGCAAAAGTAGGTAGAAGCTAAATGAGTACCACAGTGTATGACAAACAATGGGAAAGATGGTATAGCAAGGATCTATGACGATCATTGAAATGGCAGGATCTCCAAAGGATGTTAGGGTGGCCACATGGCCACAGAACAGAGGCGAGGTATTTTTGAAAGCAGACCTGTGAGTTTATTTCAGCACATGAATATTGAGTAAGTATTCCTGGAGATACTCTGGGGGATGATGGATGGACCTAAGGTATTGTTACTAATCACTGTGGTTTTAAGTGTTGGAGCTGAGGTACGCTTGGCATCTCTAATCCAACTGGACTTCTGATGGGAAAATTGCATTCTTGGGAAGTAATTTAGAAGGTCACAGAAAAGCCAGAAAGAACTTCTCCAGCAGTGATTTCCCCTTCTCTCTAAACTGTCTTTTAGAATGGTAATAACTCCAGAATGAAAGGATCTATTCTCACCTTCCAGATGAAAGGGCTAATGCAATTTAAAATTTTTGCATGCAAAGATTTTATGGCTTGGTAACCAGCCACGTCTGAAAATGATCCAGGGCAGGATGAACATGTGAGGCAGCGCCTGACTGAGCTGGACGCTTTCCTTGTCTGCCCTGTCTCCTGCAGATAACGGCGATGACCGGTCTGAGAGCATTCTTGCTGAGAACCACGTGGATGGCACCATGGGGATCCTGAGTGGAGCTGGAGGGAGGAAGCCCATGAAGACGGGCATGAAGGAGCTGGCAGTGATGAGGGAGAAGGTGAACGAGCAGCAGCGGCAGATGGGCAAAGTCAGCAAGGCCCATCACAACCACGAGGACTCCAAAAAGTCACGGCTGTCGACGGGCAGGGTGAGAGAGCAGGGCTGTGGGGAGCTAAGGGAGGCAGCTGTGGGCTCACTGGGAAATGCTAAATGCTAAGCTTAAGTGGCATCTGCAATAAACTCCTAAAAACAGAAAAAATAAATGGAAAGAAAAAAAGCAAGGAGAAGCAAAAAAGGAAAGGCAAACATTTTTGGCCCGATGCTGGGGCTGAACACACCATCTGATGAACTTTGATATGCTGGTCAGGAGGCATTATTTTCATTGCGGCTTCACCTCCAGAAGAGGGGCTTCTGCTGGCTCAACACCTACCTCTGCAGGGGTGCAGGCGTGCCCTTTGCCCATGGACTGGCTTTCTCACACCATTTTCCCCTGTGCAGGTGTGGCCAAAGGGGATTTGAGGGGCCAGAAGCAGGGCTGTCTGCCTGCTGCAGGGCGGCCCCAGTCTAGTTTAAAGGAGGCCACAAGCCCCAGGGATGACCTGTGTGACTCTCCTGTAGCAGGGAGTGCTCTAAGACTTCCAGGTCTCCTTGCCTGTCTCTGTCTGTTATCCAGTTCTTGGCCGTGGCTTCCCTCTAGTGGGAAGCTTGGTCAAGACAACTAGATGGGATGGGAATGGGGATGGAGATGGAAACCCACCTCAAAGGGTCCACAATATACATCCCTGTAAACATATACAGAGTATTAATATCTGGGGAGCACAGGGACAGGAAGGAGTTTTTTAAAAGAGTCCTCATGCCTTCCACGGACTAGGGTCAGAATTTCGAAATAAAATGCAGGCACCATCAACTTTGAGAACTCACACACTGCTGCTGCTCTGCGAAAAAAAAAAAAAAAAAAAAACCCAAAAAAAAAAAAACTCACCCAATACAAAAGCAGAGAGATGTGGACTCAGTTTGGCTCACATAAGGCATATTTCAACCATACTGCCTTGGCTGGAAGCCCTGTCTGGGAGCTGCTGTGGAGCAAGGAGGATGCCTCCAGAGGCTGGCTTTGGGTACTCCCATTCCCAAGTCTTCCTCTCCACTCCCATGGAATCTCACGTGCTTCTGAGTTGCGCTTCTGGGCCAAAACTTCATCACAGGTGTGTGCTCTGGGCTATGCTTATGGGAACCCTCCTGGTCTGTCCGGACTAGCCTTGCTTCATGTCACCACCAGTGGGAGCCATGGTAGTCTCTCTGAGGTTTCTCTTCTGTATCCAGGACTTGGGACCTGGTACTACATTGGCTCTTGGCCGTGTTAGGTACATGGGAGATGTGCATGACTGATTTTGAGTGCCTGGAGGTGAAATCTGCAGCAGGACCCAGTGGCAAACCTGTGTCTTTAGGGATGCACACATGTTCATCCCTACTGATGTTCCCATTGTCCACAGTGTTGATGCTGAATGGTACTATTGTCCTGATATATATTTTTTTTCTGCTTTCTGGGCTGCTTTCAGACCCCTTGTCAGCAGGAGCTGGATCAGGTCCTGGAACGCATATCCACCATGCGGCTGCCAGATGAGCGAGGGCCGCTGGAGCACCTCTACTCCCTTCACATCCCCAACTGTGACAAGCACGGCTTGTACAATCTCAAACAGGTAAGTGGGGAGGGTGGGAGCTCTGGAGCTGTCTGTGCTTGCAGCAGCAGCCCTTGGCTCACTGTCTGTCACCCACCATGTGCAGACAGAAAACATGTATAGTTCAGGGCTGGGCTGATACCCTGTGCATGATGTGAGGTGTGGGGTAAATAGCAAATGCTGCACGTGGCATGGACAGGTTTAGTTACACCCAGGTGCATCTGCAGCCACAGGTTTGCTAGTGGAGATGAAATCCACATCCATACATAGCTGTGGGCAGTCCAGAGATGCAGAATCAGTTTAGTTCTTCTTCCCCTTTGAGCCAGGTCTTGTCCTGTCTGGGCCCTGCTGCAGGAGAAAAGCAGAGAGGGACTGAATACTGACCAGTCTTGCGGACAAAGCAGAAGGCACTTTTGGGAGTCAGGAAGGTTTCTGCTGCACTTTACTGGTTTTTCTCCACAAGTTGAGGCTGGTCCTACAGCTCCAGGAGGGATTCCTTCCAGGCAGGGTGGGGGTTGGGGTGCAGCATGCTTCTGAAGGTATTTATGGGACTCAGAAGCTAACTCAGAAAACTTGTGTGTCTGAATTCTGGCTTCCTGACTTCATCCATGCAAAACCACCAGGTGGCTGAGGAATGGGGAAAAAACTGCCAGGAAAAACAGCAGAACAGCAACTGGTGTAGGGTTGACTGGAGTCAACTGTGAATAGTACCTGGATATGAGGATCCCTTGTAGCTGAGCCTTTGGAAGGGACCCATGCTGTTTTCATGGCTAGGCCAATGATCAGAAGCATTAAATTAAAAAAAAAAATAGTATGCTGAGAGACTCTCCCTTTGTCCATTCTCCTGTCTCTGTCCCACTTGGACCCTTACCCATCCATCCCTGAAGAGCCCCATGGGTTGGCTGGATCCCCCAGCATGAGCACACTTGGAGCAGAGCTGGCAAATTGCCTGTATGAAGAGCCATGTCTGGGGAATGAGCCTGGACACTGCAGTGATGCTTTGTGTGCTACAGAAGAAAAAACAG
This sequence comes from Phainopepla nitens, assembly GCA_013400175.1. Taxonomy (NCBI): domain Eukaryota; kingdom Metazoa; phylum Chordata; class Aves; order Passeriformes; family Bombycillidae; genus Phainopepla; species Phainopepla nitens. The sequence goes on along the minus strand of VXBQ01014805.1, from coordinate 29,094 downwards.
TCTCTGCTGCTCCTTGTGCCTGGGGAATAAGTCAGCCTGCACTGGCATGCTTGGAGTAACCTCTGCATCTCCCACTACACCCTGTTCAAAAATTATCTGCTGGGGCTGGAGGGATGAACATCAGATTCATAGTGTGTGCAGCACTGCAGGGCAGGAGGAGGACAATAACTATTAGACCAAGAAACTTTTTTCTAACAAGACTGGGAGGACAGAGTCCAGGTCCAGGTGCACCATAGTCCTCACGTCTGTTCTGGGATGAGTGGTTCTCTGTTTGGTCTGGCTGTGGGGGCCTTGATCTGATGTTTATTTAGCCTAATCTGTAGGTGAGAAGAATCTTATACAACTCCTCTGTCAGTCTGTCTTATCCCTTTTTCCCAAAGGGTCTTTGTCTCTTTGGGTGTTTTCATCCACAGTTGGCAAAGGGTGATGTGTTTCAGGGACGCTTGTCCTTCTGGTTCATTAAAGTTGGCTTCTTGGTCTCTGGCACAGCCCCTGGGGAAAGAGGTTCAGCCCTCAGCCTGGACTGCTGGAGTAACACTGCTGGTGCAGCATAGGCCCTGGGGGGTTTGAGTACAGCATCCCATGGATCTGAATCTAAACTAGTGCCAGATCACCAGAGAAACACCAGTGCTGGGGCTTTGGGCTGGGTGACGTGCAAAGTGGTTTGTTTTGTCCTTCTCTTGACTCTGACAACTATCCTGTCCCTGTCCATGCAGTGCAAGATGTCGGTGAATGGGCAGCGTGGCGAGTGCTGGTGTGTGGACCCCATCCATGGGAAGGTGATCCAGGGTGCACCCACCATCCGCGGGGACCCCGAGTGCCACCTCTTCTATACAGCCCACGAGCAGGAGGACCGGGGAGCACACGCCCTGCGGAGCCAGTAGACAGATGTGCTCTTTCTGGCTGGAGGTGGCTCCCTGTGGCCCCAGTGCTGGATTTTACATGGGTTTCAGCTGTCTCTTTAGGCTCTGGAAGAGACTGGGTGCTGCCCTCCTTCCTCAGCTGCCTGGTTCCTGGGGAGGGGAGGGATAATGGGAGGGGAAGGCAGTGGGGGGTTTGCAAGGAGGATGGGACTGCTTTATTAGCCTTTCACCCAACATAAACCAGAGAACTGGTCTTTTTTGCTCCTCGCCCTGCAGCCCTGCCCTCCCTGCTGCTTTGTGGCATCTTTCTGCACCCTCCAGCACAGAGTGCCATGTGCTCCCAAAGGGGCACAAAACTCCTTGCTATGAATGGGAGAGGGTAAAAAAAATGAAAGAGCCCAGCCTTTCCCCCTCTTTTTCTCTCTTCCCCAAGACCAAAGACTGTAAATACTGTCACCTGCCTCATGTGTCCTGCCAGTCAGTCTCTTGTGCCCCAGCCCAGCCATCAGTCCTGGCATGGGATGTGGTGTGAGAGGGAGGGAAGGAAGGAAGACCTCAGATTTGCAGCTGGAACATACCACCACAGTTGGATGTGTTCCCCAAGGAAGCAGCAGTGAGAGAAAGGGCTAAAGATGAGACAGCTGCCACCTTGCCTCCTAACAATACTCTTGGGTGCTTCCTTTGCTTGTGCTAGGGCACAGCCAACTCCACAGGGACCTGGCTTCAGCCACTGGTCTGGGAGCATGGGGCCTTTGGGTGATAGCAAAGCTAAATGCTTGTTTTTCCAAGGGATTTGAAGGGCTTTTGCACAGTATTTCTTAGGATCAGCTTATGCCGAGGGAGCTAAAATGAACTTGCTGAGGCTGGGTGGAAGGATGTGTGTGTAGATTTAGGATAACAAGCCAGGAGATGTCTCTCTCTCATTCATTTTTTTCTTTATTTCTAGATAGGAAACAACAAAACAAAACATCTAAAACCTGTGTTCCCAAGCAGCTGCCCTTGTCCCTCCATTTTTGCTTGGGACTGAAGTGAGCATCTGTTATTCAGCACATAACTTTTTCTTTTTGTAAGTAAATTGCAGTATATATCTTGTTGTGTAAAGGCCCTCACACTCTGACACACACCCACACCCACACACACACACTCACTCCTTTGCCCACATACACATGTGTATAGATGAAATCCAAATGATTCCAGGTGCTCTGAGAGGTTTTGTGCTGGACATGCTGAGGAGAGATGTGTCTCTGCTGTTAATTCACCTGTTGATTTCTTTCTGTACAGACCACACTGATGCTGAGAATAAATAACTTCCCCATTGCCTAAGCAAGGAGGTTTTATTATTTTCTTCCTTTTTTTTTTTTTTTAAATATGGATGTCCTTATTAGAACAATTACAAAAACCTTCTCCTTGGAGTAAACATCTCGGGCTTTTCTTAAATGGTTTGTTGGTTTTTGTCTCCCTTCTTGGACCCACATTTCAGATCCAAAGTGTGAAGGGCATAGGTGGGCTCTATAAATTAGGGCCCTCATGCCTTCGCAGGGGTTTGAATGTGGCAGTGTGGAGGAGACAGGGGAAGGACCCCCTTTGGAAAGTCAGGGATGGGCATATGTGGATGTGTATGAATGGGAGCACGTGAGAGAAGAAAACACACTTCCATGCAAAACCAAGAAACTGTAAAAATTATGCTACCTGTTTTCTGTTAACATCTGAGGGTGTTCTGCTTTTTCATATAAAACTTGCACATGTTGGCTCTCATCTGCAGTTTGTACTTTGTTTTGTTTAGGAATAAGGAAGTTTTCTTATGTACTTGCCTTCTTCCCTTTTAAGAAAGCTGAGCTACATAAAGTTGGAATAAATTAAATAGGATACCAGAAAACTGTTGTTGTTCCCCTCCACAGTACTTGCAGGACATGTTTCTTTGCCTGATGCATCACATGCAGATTTGTCTCTCTTCATCCTTTGTTCCTGGCCAACAGGCAGTAATGGGAGCCAAGCTTTTCCTTGTTACTGGCCTGGTTATGTGAGCAGGGAGGAACTGGTGTCACTCCTCCTCTACTTGGCTATATTCCTGCTATACACATGGGTCCTTTTTGAACCTGTTGGGAAATTTCAGGGAGGTACAGGCTCTGTGTGTGACCAGAGTTTGGCTAAGCTGCTCCACTCATGGGGCTGTGGAGAGAGGTCCTGCACCTTCTCCCAAGGTGAGAAGTGCTGCCAAAGGGAGTGTGAGAGCAGAGCTTTGTGTTTGGGCATCACAGAGAGTCAAATAAAAATAAAAAAACCCCACACTACATTCAATTAAAATTGCAGCATTGAAGGAGAGGCTCTTTGTTGGCCCCAACATCCTGCATCCAGGTGGCTGTGGTTTCCCTTTGGACTCCTCAAAGGGAGGCAGAACTACTGGGCTTCTTCCCCTTCTGTTCTCTTCTACCCCCTGCCACAAGTTTCCAACTGACTCGTGTCGAGGGGCTTGCCACTGGTGAGTAGCACCAGGAAACTGTATGGGTACAGGAGGCAGTGAGTGCATGGGGCAGCAGGGGAGGGAAAAGAGGACAGGCATGCTGGGGGGGGTAGGATGTAAGCTGAAGAACATGGGAAAAGTAGCAAAATTAATATCCTGTTCTGTGCTGGAGATGGCTCAGGTGCTGCTATGGGGGGGACTACTGAGTAGCCGGGTGGGGCACAAGGGTGCTTCAAGCCAGGTGCTGCCCAAAGAGGGCTGGAGGTGACAGAGATGCCCAAGCCCAGAGCCCAGCAGTGCCTGGGGCCACCCTCCCGTTCAAGGGCTGGAGAGGAACAAACACGAGCTGTGACACCTTCCACTAGTGACCAGGCGGCTGCAAGCCCCATCCAGCCTGGCCTTGAACACTCCCGTGGCTGGGGTATCCACAACTTCTCTGGGCAGCCTGTTCCAAGGCCTCATCATCCTCACAGCGAAGAATTTCTTCCTAGTATTTTTAGTATAAAAAGCTGTGTGATAGTATAATATAAACTGATATTTAATATAAAGAATATCATTAGTGTAAAAATGTATGACGGTATCTGTGTGCAGCTGTATGCACCTGTATATACACTTATACACCTGTATACAGCTCCAGCTGCCCTTAGGGATGTGATTTATTAGCCCGTAGCTGAAGGCAGCACTAACTTTTTGGAAGGAAAGCCCAATTTCAGGGCCTCTGCGGCTGGAAGCGGCAGCAGCGCGGCGCGGCCGGGCCCTGAGGGTGAGACGGGTGGGGCGTGGCGCCGCCTGGTGGCGGCTCCTGCCCACCATGCTGCTCGAGGGCTCGGGCTCGGCCCTGCGGCGTGTCCATCGGGAGCGGGGTGTCCGGGGGGGACGGGATGTCCGGGGGGGACG
>VXBQ01014805.1:218-20549 GCA_013400175.1 Phainopepla nitens | reverse complement strand
AAAAAAAAAAAAAAAAAATCTCCATAGTTGGTCGTCTTTGTGGTGGCAAAGGGTGGTGAAGAGTTCTGGCCCTGATTTCCCTGTCCCCATGTAGGGATACTTCAGTCTGAATAGCGATGCAGTCCTCAGTGTTGATGAGGCCCTGATTCCACAGGCACCGATGCTCCTCCATAACTCTGCTTCTGTGCTTAATCCAGCAGGTTGTCATTTGTTTTTGGGAGGGGCAGCATATCCCCCAATTGCATATTACATTGAAACCTCCAGATTTCAAGGTGAAGTGTTGCAAGGAGCGAAAGCCACGTCAATGCACACACATGTGCACACAGGTGATGAACACTTTCACACCTGGATGGACAAAGGTCAAAGTCCTGCTTGTCCAAGAAAATTTCTGACCTTCCAATTAAGATGATCTGAACAGGGAAGACTGTATTTCCTTTTCTGATGATTTTTTTTCAAGTCCACAGATACTTTCTGGGGGTATTTGTGCTGTTGCAGGATCTGTGTTTCCCTCCCCAGCTATCTCCAGACACAAAGCGAACAGTCCCATGTCTCCTCCCTTGCTGAAATCTGCCTGGATTGGGGGCAGTCATTTGAGAGGGAAATCACCTCAAGTGAGTCCCAGCAACACGGGGAGGACACTCTGGAGGACTCCAAGGGGAACGCTGGTGGCCACAAGATTTTCTCTCAAGACCCTTCAGAAATCAACTAGCTAACACGAAAAAAATATAAAAATAAAAATTAACCTGCCCAAAACCCGTACTGGAAAATCACCAACTTGGAGAGCTTCCTACATCAGGGTGACCTCTGCTTGTGGCAGAGGGGTGCAGGCAGTGTTGGGGAGAGGTGCAGGACGGCAGAGCGGCCATGGCTGGTTTGTCTCTGGCTCTATCCTTTCCTTGCTGAGTCCTTGTTGTCAAAAGGCTGCTGTAGATTCCGAGTCCTCAGTTTCTTCAGGGTTTATTTTTCTCTCTTCTCTTTTTTTCCTTTTCTCTTCTTTCTTTTCTCTTCTCTTTTTTCATTTTCTTTTTTCTTTTCTCTTTTTTCTTTCTTTTCTCTCTTTTTACTTTTGCTTTCCTTACTTATCTCCTTTCTTTCTTTCCTTTTCTGGTTTTTTTTTCCATTTTCCTTCCTTTCTCTTTTTTCTTTTCCTTTCTTTTTTCGTCTTACATGAGATGAAAGGAATCGGAGTCCCGGGGCGTGGGGAGGTGCGAAGGGGAGGGTGGAAGGGAGTCTGGGTAGATAGTGACGGGGCGGAGGGAGGGGGTGCGGCTTCACTCCACGTTGCTGCTGTCGAACGCGTGGCACTGCAGGTCTCCGCTCAGGAAGTCAGTCCCCGGCAGCTTCATGCCATACTTGTCCACACACCAACACAAGCCACGCTTCCGGCCCCGGGAGGGCTTGCACTGGGGAGACACCCAAGGGCAGAAGATCAGGAGCTGGCCACCAGATGCTGCGTGGCTCCCTCCCTGGGGATCAGGCCTCGCCCCTTTCACACCAGCGATGCAATCCCCATGGTAGGATCTGGCTCCTGTTCTCTGCTTTCAGCACACCCCTGTCCCTGCTGCTACCCCAGCCCAGGGCTCTCTGACTTTTTCCCCTCCCTCACCAGCTCCTTCAGGATGCTTGCTTCACGCCAGATAGCACTTGCAGCCATCAGCAGGACTACTCACCACCAAATGTATCTGGAAATGCTTGCAGCAACACCCCGACTAACCCAGCAAAGGAAAAACCTCCATGCTTCCCACCTAGGGGAGTGGCAGAGAAAAGGCCTCCTGGCTGGGGAACATCTTACCTGCTTCCTCTTGTAGAAGCCCTTGCGGTCGCAGTTGGGGAGGTGGACAGCGCGCGGCACCATCCGCTGGCTACTCTTCAGCTCCTGCAGGGACGCCTCCATGTGCCTGCGGCACGGGCCCTGCACACAGGGAGATCGAATGTGGGAAGGGGAGCACCTCACAGAACCTTCCAGCTGCAAAAGATCCCAGGTCCCCTCCCACTAGTACCCATCTCCCAGGGGCAAAAGCCCTCCTGCAGTCACCCTCCCACGGGAGCCTCATGGAGGGAAGGTGAAGGCACCTACCAGCTCAAACTCCTGCCGGAGCTCGGGGATGACGACACGAGGGTGAGCCGTGTTCTCAGCCATGCCCACAAACTTGGCCAGGGTCAGCTTCTTCCGGCGGTCCTTCTTCAGGGCTTCAGCCTTGAGCTCAGAGAGGCGCCCGTGCTTGGGCCGGTAGGCCTTGGGCGGGTAGGTCTCCTCTGTCATCTCCGACGTGGTTGGCTCCTCATGCTCCCGGGACTCCCGTTCTGCAAGGGAAGGGGGACCAAACTGTCATGTCTCCATGAGATGAGCGGGGCTTGCTTTTGCACAGAGAGCCTCCTGCCCAACCCCAGAGGAGATCTTTGCACCAGGAAGGATGAAAAAAATAACCAAAGGAATCACTTTCCCAGCTGCTGCCTACAGCCCTGGCTTTGTCCCACTGTGTGGGACTTCAGGAGGTTTTTGTGCGACCTTTGAGCTTGGGACAGGAAGGTGTCTAGAGGGCATGGACGAGTCAGAGGTCTAGGATGAATTTCTACATACAAGGGCCATCACTGTTTTTGTGGAAAAAGACCAGTGTGAGGGTCATCCTAACTCCAGGAAGGGCCAAATGACATAAATGAGGCAGAAGCCCCTGTTTATCCATGCTGAGAGGATTAAGTGATGAATTAATACTTCACCCTGCCGGGAGAAGGCAAGAGCACAAGCCAGAAATGCTTGAAGATGAGACAATTCCAAGTTCAATCACACAGCACAGCCTCCATGTGGCTGGGCAGACACTTGAGCAGCGATACCAAAGATGTGCCTGAGAAGTGCTGGGATCCTCAGCTTGCAGCCCCACTCATGGGATCAAACCAGCTCCCATCTGCTGGCACACACCAAGCAGCCAGCAAAGCCAAGGGTAACACTGCCAAGTAATGTTGCCTGACTGCCTCTGATGGTACTAATAGCAAAGGGGGACCATATTTAGGTTCTGTCCATGGCACACATTTTCCTGTAGACCCCCCAGCATAACCTCTGCTGGCAGAATGCGGTCAGGAGCCCTGAGCAGTTATATATAAGAGCAAGCTGGTGACAGTCTAAACTTAGATGACTTGTGACATTCAGTACATCCACCAGAGTGAAAAAGGGTTATTTCTTGACTAAATTTGAATACAGCTGAAAGCTCCTGAGGTTCCCGGTCTCCTGACCCCTGGGTCCCCAGCCGTCCAGCATTGATGACAAGTGTTGGGACCAGCAAGTGACCATGAGGAAACTCACTGCAGCAGAAGGAAAGCATCAGAGTAGCTGAAATCTGTCCCTGAACAGCATCTCTTGCAATTTCTATACCAGTGAACCCAGCTCATCCCCTCCTACAGGAGGGAAAAAGGCTCAGGATTAAAATAAAAGCAGATATACGCCCCCAACAAGGCAAACAGGATTCTTTCTGCAGACCGAGTGCTTCCTGGAGCCCAGATGCAGCACCAGGAGGGAGAAAGGTGAAGAGGATGCCACTGCTGCCCAGGGATGCCTGAGGATGCCCAGCAGGGGGGACAGACGAGATGCTCAGTGGCAGATGGCAGTGACAGACTGTCACACACACCTCAGCTGGGGGGTTTGGAGGTGACCGAGCAGAGAGGCTGGTCACCGGGTGCCCAGGCCAACCACAGGTACAAGTCTCCTATTCCTCCTTGCCAAGGTTACCTTGCACTCTCCCAGCAAAAAACGGAAAGTTTCTCATGGCCACTTATTTATTAAAGTGGCCCTTTATTTTTTCTGTTTCCACAAGAACAGCACTAGATCAGCATCCCCAACGCAACATCCTCCTAACTGCCAAGAGCAACATGAAGAACGCCCCGCACCATCCCCAGGACTCATGTGGCTGCCCAGGATGGGATCATTTTGCCATTTTGCCCCATGATGCTCATATGCTTGGGCTTTTATTCCTTGCTGCAGGTCTCAACTGCCTGCACGGATCAGGGCTCCTCTACTCTAAGAGGATGACAGACAGGGGATAGAGAAAAAATTGAGCAAACTGGGAATTACTCCCCAGAGAATGAAACAATACAAGGTGCAGTTAAAGTGCATCCTTTGCCTCGAAAGATATTCTGGCAACCCAGGCTCCAAAAGAAGAACAGAGCCATCTGCAGTGACTAAGCCCTTCCTATGGCAGTGAAACAGACTGTGTTCTGTCCCAGGAATCCCCTCTGTCATCCAAGTCCAGGGCTGGAGAAGATGCTGCCAGAGTATCTCCCTGGTCTGCCCTACAGTAATAAGGGGAGGGAAGTTTCACATTGGTGCTGGCAACCCCCCAGTAACAAAGGAGGGACACAGCTCATTACCTCTGCAATAACAAATAAATGAAGCACAGGTTCTTAGGGCAATCCTAACAAATAAAAACAAATAGCAAATAAAGGATACAAGGCAGTGAGGAGTCAGTCAGAAAAACAGTACAGGGTGTCCAGTCCCCAGGACTCACCATGCAATGTGTGTTTGCTGCAGCTCAGACTGCTCACATGGTCAGCAGCTTTACCCTCTTGCAAGCACCTTATCCCTCCTCTCCCTGCAAGCTGCCAGCAAGCCAGAGGGAGCTGGGGACTCATGCGGAGCCCTTTCAGCAAGGATAGATAGGAGCCACAGGAGACCTGTGCTCTTGCAGAGAGCACAATTGGACAATTGATGTGCATTAAAAGCTGCCCAGCTCCCAGCCTGAGTCTGGTGCTTTCTGTAGGGCTGAAAAAGCACCTGGAACTGACCTCCTTCACCCTCCTTGGCATGCATGTGTTTCCCCTCAAGAAGGAACATATGCTTGGGACATCATACAACAAGGGATAGAAGTGATGAGACTCCTTCATCTGCAACTCAGCAGTGGTGTCTAGTTTGGGTCTTTATATCCCAACGATAACTCTATGGATGCCTTGAAGGGATCCCTTTCTTTCATCCTCTTGTGTTTTTTATAGCCTAATTTCCTTCAACAACAAGGCTTCTTCTAACAAGCCAATTTTGACAAACTGAAGGGAGGAGGTCTCTGACAGAAACTCCTGACAAGCTCTGGGCAGCAGGTAAGGGGCCTTCCCAGTGCCAAGAGGAGAGGCAAAGGCAGAGCCGAGGAATGCAGCAGCCATGCAGCCCCTCCCTTCTCTTCCTGACTGGCCCATCCACCTCAACCTGCAGCTGCCCACTGCCACCAGACCAGACACTCATGTCAGCATCTCCAGAGCTCCTGCTCCCACCTGCCTATCCTCACCCACCAGCTCATCCATTAACCTCTGTTTGCCCTCAGGCTGGCTCATGGCAGGCAGCATTTGGCACCGCTGTGTCTCCATGCTTGAGGAGATGCTGGCAGGAGCAATGCCCAGTTTCCCCACATGAGCCCTACTTGTGTCGAAGACTCAGGAAGGAGTTCAGGCTGGAGTTCCTCCTCCCTCACTGTCAGGTTCTGGCCTGCCACACAGCCCCTTCCTGCCTACTCCCATCTGCCTGCCAGCCTGGTGGCCACCTGCAGAGGCAGAGCTGCTGCTGGCAAAGCACACTGCCTCTCTGTGGGCTTAAGGCATGGGCAGGAAGGCCCTACTCACCATGTCCCCAGATGAGGGACAGTGGGAAGCAGGAGGTGGGTGGCTTGCACAGCTCCATTCCTTCTTCCCACAACCCAGGAGGGGATCACCTCCCAGTAGAGGTCTCAAGCTTACTGGCACAGAAAAATGACACAAAAGAATGACATTGCTAGCCAAACTGAGGATGCCTGGCTAGCTTGGAGGTGGCACATAGGCTGTAGCCACCTCAAAGGGATGTTGACCCTAAAGCCAAGGCAGGAGACTGAACTCAGAACCACCCCATGGCTTCATGTCTAGTCTGATCCACTGCTGCCCAGGGAAAGAGGGGCAAGCATCTGGGAAAGGCTCTTGACTGAGGCCAGGCCAAAAGGACTGTGCTGTTGATGTCTTAATCCACAAGCCCAGGGAGGTGGAAAATACCCACAGCAGAGCACGGGCTGTCCTGTGCCCTGGGCTGAGGCACTTCTCCCCACTCCAGGCCAGCCAGAGGAAGCTCCCTAACAGGAACCATTTCCAACTGCTCCCCGCAGAAGGGAAGGGGAGTAGCAGAATACCAGGCACTGTTTTCGGGAAGCCACAAATTGCTCCTGTCTGGCTGCCTGCTATCCTTAAGAGATACCACCCAGAGCAGATTACATATCATCCTGCCCCACAAGAAAACCCAGCCTGGTGCTTCTGGGCTTCAGATGCTTTGGACCCAGGTGAAGTCCCAATAGGGTGGTGGGTGCAGTCACATGGGGGAGTGGAATGTGTGGGAACACGGCATCCCTGCCTGCTTGCTGACGTTACTGAGGGAAGCACAAAACTTTTTCCAAATGGCTGGGAGGCTCGAATTTTTGTAACACATTTTCACTGGTTTCTGGCAGAAAGGATCTATTGACCACTGCTGCTAATGAACCATGATCGTTACAGCCACAGGTCACAGCTAGAGGACTTGCTGTCCTGTTCAACACCACCCCCAAAAGCCACATGCATCTAAGAAGTACATGCACAACCACAGTGCAACCCTGCTGAACAGGGTTTATTTATTGATTATTATCATCATCTGCATTAATTACAGCATAGGCACTAACATAATACACCACTTAAGCAGGAAGGTGTTGGAGAAAGACTTAATGGGGATCTCAGTTAAACCTCTAGCACAGGAACAACACAAATGTCACTTGCGGACACTTGGAGAATTCGCCCAGTCCTTCCTCTGCCCCAAACCCAGCCATCTCTTTTCAGAGGCGCTCATTGCATATGGGGCTTATACAGAAATTCCGTTCTTAGGTACCTGGCTGGTAAAAACCCTTATTTTCCCCAGCTGCCCTTCCCATTTGTTGCCACTCCTGAGGAAGGGACATGCTTGACCTACACCAAAACTTCCTGGTACGGGCAGGCAAATTCCTTCCTGACCTGGACTTACACCTGTGGCCACGACGGGAAAAAAAAAATTCCTCCATCTTGGTCAGCACACAGAGACAGCCACTGTGTTTGCAGGCAGGGAAGGGATGCGAAGAGAGAAGAGTCATCTCATCTCGCACCCTTTGGCAGCTGGAGAGTACAACTAAGCAAAAGCATTCCTGAGCTCCCCAGAGGCCACCAGACTCAGCCCAGGCAGAAGCCCAGGAGCTTTCACCCGCCCAATGAAGAACAGCTCGCTTACATTCCTGTCCCAGGCACAGCCCCCAGCGCCGTAGTGACCGGCCCCCAGCCCTGCTGGGGTGGTCAGTGGAGCGGCCCAGGCACTGTGCCTCGGCTGGGGTCACTGCTGAGACCACCGCCCTGGTGAGGTCAGGCCGTGAGCTCAGGCAGCCGCCCAGCCCGAGGCCATCTGGCACCCACTGGAGGTGGAGCAGCCAGGGCTGAGGATGGAGGCTCCAGCCAGTCCCTCCGCTAGCCCAGGGTGTTGTCTGCCGGAGAGCCAGCTGCAATGTGCCTTGGACTTTGCACGAACTTTTGTGCTTTGGTGGGGTCTTGGCAGCAGGCCGATGCAGGCTATCTGGCAGGGACTGGTGAGGGAGCTTGCTGGTAATGCTTGCAGGTGATGAGAGGCTCAGAGGAGACACCACACACCAAGAAGGACAGAATAACAGCAGCCCTGCTGGGACTGCCACCCCACCTCCCACAAGCCACAAGCAATGTGCAACGGACACTTAAAACAAATCTATGTCACATAACACCCGAATGCTAACACTGAGGTGTTCTGGATGGCCAAACTCCATGTGTAAGTCATTGCAGAGGTGCTGCACCCTCCAAATTGTGACCAGCCCCATCTTTTGGCTTGGGTGATGATTTTAGGGTGGAACAAAAGTGCAGACTCCTCTCCTGTGACTCTAATGATCATATTAGGCCTCCAAAGGTCTGAAGTTAAGAAAGGTAACTCCCACCACCTCTTTAGTCTTGGTCTCCTTGCAGCCTGTGATGTATTTCCCATGGGCCAAGCTGTTTTGCAGACACAGGAGCAGTAGTAAGAAAACACAGACCCTATTTCCTTCTCTGGGAATTAGGAACTTCAACAGCTGCCAAAGGCAGCAAAACACTTTTGTGATTTGCAGAGTGTGGAAGGAAATCTTTAGCAGTCAAAGCACTGTGAAGTGCTCCCAGAAACACCCACTTTGCCTCACCACACCCAGTCACCTACCAAAGACAGATGATCAGAATCCAATCAGTCCATGGCTCAAAAACCACACAAGCTTTTGGAAGAGGGGCTCCAGGGTATTCCAGTAAATTATATCCCTGTGACAACATGGTTGAGTTGATGAGACTTCACTCCCTTGTTCCACTGAGAAACCTTTTAAGGGAGGGATATGGATCAGTAAGGCCAAGCTCAAAAAAGAGATGGAAAAGATCCAGAGATTTGTCTAGGAAGGCTAGGACTTATCTCCATTTTATTAAGCCAAGAACCAGGAGGATGCTTGGGAACAGCTCAGGAATACCTGAAGTGCCTCAGAGAACAGGCACTGATGGCAGATGGATGTGCTATTCTGTGGCCTTTTTTTTTTTTTTTCAGGTTATTGTTTGCTGAAGTAGCCTGGAAGACCAGCTCTTTCTCAGGTGATTACTGTCTCCTCAGCAGAAACCTGTGGATGCAGATTCTGCTGTATCAGCCTGGGCTCACCTGCAGAGCGTGAATATCAGGTGCTTGAGCTGCCCCCAGGTTCACACAGGATTCATGGGAAAGGGAGATCATCATCCTGATGACCTCAGTGTCCTCATACAGAGCTGGATAGGGGAGAAATGCAGCTCAACATGTGGGAAAGGAGCTCTCAAGGGAACCAGCTCATGTTTTGGTCTGCTCTGGAAGTGAAGGACCTATCTGTAGGAGTGGATCTCTGGGTCAGCATGACTTCGCAGTGCCAGCAAATGCAACGGAGGTGGGAGAGGTGCAGCTATGGGAACTGGAAGCTTAAGGAAGGATCTGTGTTGCTATGTGCCAGATGGTACCTTCCTGAGTTGCCCTTCCTTACTACAGTCACAAAATAAAACTCTCTGAGAGCAACTCTGTAGAGCAAGGAGAAAAGCAGGTTTAGATATGGGGAGCTTCATGATGGAAGCTCCTTCCCTACACATTGCTAGCTGTTAGTTCAGAAGTCTCCAAGCACCCATGCTGTGCTGGAAGAGCCAAGCTTGGGGACCAGCTGGTGGGCTAGACAGGTGCTGCCTTGAGATGTAAAAATAAAGACTATGGCTGAACAGGAGGTGTTGTCTTTGTCTCTTTCCAAGGACTTCTCAAATCTGTTTACAGTCAGTTCTCCATGCAGGTGTGGGAGTTTGCAATGCACATACAAGACACACCAAGACAAGGTGACGGTCTGAGTCAACAGGCAGCATAGCCAGAGACTCTGGGTTCTCATGACAATGATTTTTGTCCAAGAGAGAACCCAAAATATGTAACCAATAAAAGAATTGGGAAACTTTCCAGAGTTTCACCCTCCGGTAAGATGACGAGCAAATGTCCATCCATTTCAATTAAATTATGCTGATGTGCATCATCTTGCAAAATTGTAGGTACTCTGTTGCTAGAGAGCTGCTTATATCAGCCTGACATTTCCTGAACAAAGTTATCTTCCAGAGAACTGAACTGGCAAGTGGAGGGGAAGGAAGTATTGCAGGACTAGATTTATATCAAGAAGCTCCTGTTGCTGATGCACTGATGATAGGAAGATAAAATGTATTTCCTTCACATCATCTGGAGACTGCAGATGTTCCCCATTCCATATGCTGAAACTGCAGAAGAAGCTGAGAGCTGAATTACGACCCAGAGAAATCGAAATAAATCATCTTTCAATATCAGAGTGACCAAGACATATTCTTCCTTCCTGGAAAGGATGAAGTAATTTAGCCTTTCTTAGTCTCACATTTCTTCCAATAAATCCACCCTAGTGGCAGATTTCATTGGTTGCAATGAAGGAGGCAAAACCCATAACAAGCTGCCAAGATACTAAGAGCAGAAAAGATTAAAAAAGGAAAACTCAGAGAAGACTGCATGACAGTCTCTGCCTAACTGACAATAAGGGTGAGGAAAATCTGGATTAGCTCCTGAAAGGCATCACTGAATGGTTAAAAAGCAGTTTCTCCATGGGGCTTATTTGTGACAAAAAGAAATGAGAACACACATGCTTTAAGGTTTTCTGAATGAAAACAAAAGGTTGTTTGATCATCTGGCCACCAGAGATGACTTGGAAAAATATCTTCTTGTGCCCGCAGAAATGAAGGAGGTGTAATGGGTTGGAACCCTAAAAATGTCCATCAACTGTCATTACTGCATGAAAAAGAAGCAGGCAGGGGGACTTTCTGGATGCAGGCAGCAGTGGAGGAAGTGTAACTAGGGAGAAGGAGTAAGTAATTTGCCCTCGTGGACTATGTGGGGTTTGTCCTTAAAACTCAGGTGAAGAGTGCTACCAATATACATGAGACATCAAGAAACCTGGACTTAAAAGCAGGGGCTGCCAGGATGCTGATGCTATTTTGGTTTCTGAAACCCAAGTTTTACAAATCATAGTAGAGTCAGGTGTGTAAGAAGGCCTTAGAAGCTGACCCATAACTCTGCTGATGGCTATCAAGAGCTGGGATGTCAGTGTGGATATTGTAGCTTTTTACCTTAGGAACAGTGTGAAATTAAGAAGAAAATCCTGTATTAAAGGAGAGTATCCTGAGAAAAGGGTGTCCTACCAAAAATGCAGTCACCACAGGTTATGCTAAGTTCTCTGGCCTGCTTACAGATGAAGGTGGCTTTTGCCTTTTGGACAGGGTTTTGAATCTGATTTTGTTTCATACTGATCAGAAGTTTTAATGACTGTTCTACTGGAACTGAATCCAGGAGACATTGCTCCTGCCAGAAGCTGGTGGTCTCCATCCCAAGAGCTGTCCCCACAGATGGTTATTAAGGGTCTCTGTTGGCTAAGAAAGCCAAACCTCTTGCTCACTACAAAGAGAGAGGAAAAGGCCCATCAAGGTGGAGTGTGGAGATGCACTTGTGTCAGGTGTTGGACAAGAACTGTTACAACACCAAAAGTATTTCAGGTGTGCAGCTGTGACTGCACAAGTTAATCCAGCCAAGCCTGGATTAATTTACAGGCCTTCAGCCTCACTTCCACAGTTTTGCCTTAAACCAGATGGAAAAGCTGTGTGAGATCATCCATTGCTCATCTCTGTGTCAGCACCAGATGACACATCATCACATGTACCTTCCATCCTGACTAGCACCACCTCAGGAATGAAATTTCCAACCTCTGCCCTCAGGACTCCTTTCTTAGTGGCTCCTTCTCTCAGAAAGCCTTTGCCTGAAACAGGCCTGGATGTTATTTAATCTCTCAGTCCACCTAAGTAAGAGCATAAAAAAGTACCAGAATCTTGACATTTACACTCAGACAATATTGATAGGGAGATATTTGCCCAAGCTTGATTCTAATAGATGACTCTTGCCTCTCTTAACCATTTTCCACCCTGTACCACTGCATACATTAGCAATTTCTTTTGGTCCAACACAATACAAAGATGCTTTTGAATGTTAAAAAATCCCCATGGGTCTCTTGACGGATGGACAAAAAGGTATAGACCTCCATTCTGGGGTCTGAAATTCCACGAAAGACAACTGATCACCTCTTGCCACAGGTCTGGAGCCTTTCTGAAATGATAAAATCCTTGTTGCACTTTGTCTGCAACCTCAGGCCACTGCTCCTGTTACAAAACCAAATAACTGGCCACTGAAATGGTTATGAAACTATGCAGTAAAATTTCACCCATATCTACTATTTCATGAAGAAAGAAGGATGCACAAGTAAGAGCAAAGACTGTATGTCACTTTGTATTTAGATAAAATATCTTAAGACATATATGTAGCTGTGGCAGCAGCATAATTGACTGCTGGATATGCAATTCTTCTCTAGTAAAACTTTTCTTCTTTTCCAGCATCTCCTTTAAATTAGGAAGTGAAAGCCAGGTTCCATAGTTTTCACTGGCTTATTTAATTACAGATTTTCATCATTAGCCTAACACATAACATCTGATTTCTTAAGCATGAATAATAAATGGTTCTGTCGATTTAATTGTCCTCTGATGAATCCCATCTGTATTTGGAAAAAAATAAATTATTTCTACTGTTTTTCTACAAAATATAGTATTAATATTGGCCAACTTTGCCCCCAAAGTTACCTTTAAGAAACATTCCTTCTTCTGTTTAGCTAGGCAATCATTTCCCTAAGTATCTGTCAGGATTACCTTCTTGCCCTTAAATAGCAACCAGACATCATCTCCATCAACATAACAATTATCTCCATCATCAAGTCAGCTGTGTCCATCCAATAAGAAAACAAACCAAACTGCAACAACAGCCCTTGAGGCTCAAAGCTGCAGAGAGCTCTCCAACTCTACCAGAGCCAACAGCCTTTCCTTTGGCCCTACAGTCCTTCGAGGACTGAAGCAGCTGGTTCCTGTTGCGGGGAGAGGTGCCCAAAAGCCTTTGATTCTCCGGCCCTAGAGGAAAGGTGCTCAGCATCCTGCAGGATCAAGGCCTGCCAGGCTAACAGGGAGCAGTGTGCCAGTTTGCTGTGGGAGATACTGACCCCCCATTCCTGCATTCTGTGTGGAAGAGACAGTACCACTGGGGTGGAGTTACAGTAAAAAATGATGGGAATATCAGAGGGGTCTGGAGAATAAGGGCAATGGAGAGAGCAAGGCCTTGTGCACGCACACACAAGAAATGCTCACCGACTTCACAAGCATAAATTTAACACGCCTTCTCAAAGTTTAATCTGTTGACCACAGTATTGCTCCCACACTTGTCCTGGAAACACCATAGATGGAAGATTTACCAAAATGTGCTGAGAAATGGATTCATTGAGAGCAAATTTGCTCAGGTCAAATCACTGAGAGTCCCAAATTTCTGCAAACACATTATGCTGGCTCCGGCTGGGATTAACTTCGAGCAGTGGATTGACATGAACACTAAAGGGTCCCTTCAGATCAACAGCATCAACAAGCCACCTCAAAAACAACGTCTTGCTGAGAGTTGCCTTGGCTACACAGCTGAAGGAACACAGAGTCTTGTGGGGATTGAGTGGTGAAAGGATGGGGGATGTCACCAGATACGATGGGACCCTTACAGGATGACCTGCGGCATGAACGATGAACCGTGCCCAGTGATCTGAAATGGGCAGCCGCAGGATCCAGGAGTGGTGGCACAACTGCTGCCCCACTCCATGTCCATGTATTGCCCTGGGGAGACCCAGTGTGGAGGCTCATGCTCACTGGACCCAGTGGGCCAGGTCTTAGGGGATTCCAGCATGGAGAGTCAGGCATCCCTCTCCTTCTCACCAGCAGAGCCTCCTCATACTTTTGACTCTTCCTGTCCCGATGATAAACAGACAATATCTATTTTTTCCCTGTTAAAAACCTCCTTATAAACCACTAGGTGGTTATCAGGCTGGCTGCCAGTGAATTCAAAGAGGCCAGAGAAGATCTTTGGATCACCTCTGACCTCTGCATGCATCATGTCTTTGCATCCTGTAGCTTCCTCTGCTCAGTGCTGGAGGCTGTTTCTCCTGCCCTCAGCTGCTACATTTCAGCAAATGTGCCATCTTTTCCCGATTCAATTCTTCTTTCACACCTCCCTGAAGGGGCTGGAGAAGTTTCCAGGACTCCAGAGACCTCAGTGCCCTTGGCACCATCTTCTTCCATCTGTGACACCAGACACCACTGCCCTGGCAGGTGGACTGGCTGTCCTTTGCAACTCTCAACTTCACACCTTTGCTGTGGATAATTTGCTTGTTTGACATGGGAAAATTTGCCCTCAAGGAATCTCTCATTGTATTATCTTAGTCTAGCCAGAAAACACAAGCCACCTCCAAGCACAGGGGGTGAGTTTGGATCCACACAGCTGGCTGAGAGGAGGAGAGATCTTGCATCTATCTCCTTTCTCACCTCCCATTGCTTGATATGCTCACCTGGTGCATCTCATTTCTGAGCCCTCAGTGGGAGGACAGGGTCAGCTGATCTGTACACCAGTATCTGATCTTCATGGCAAAATACGATGTGCTGGTCATAACCAGAACCCCTGCATCTAAGAGGGGTTTGTGTGTGCTGCCTGGAAACCATTCTGCCTCCAGAGACAAGAATGCTCTGTGTGTGTGCTTGCACACATTAAATGCTTATGCAGGCGTGTGTGGGCGTGTGAACACGGGTACATGTGTGCATATGCTCACACGTGTATCTTCCCTGTGCATATTAATCCTGCTGCTCTGCAGCCCACATCGAGGTGTAGGTGTGTTCCAGCCAAATTCTCCACTTATGTCTGGCCTTGAATTTGCACTACTAAGTGCTTGGGTTAAAAAAAAAAAAAAAGGGAGGGGGGCAGGATTTGAGGATTTGCTGTGCCATAGGCGCTTTTATCTGCCCTGTGAGTTAGCACAGGGAAACGAGCTACAACTGTTCTTAGCACCTCACCCAGCTGAGAGGAGGACGGCGCGCCCCGGAGGGGGCGGAGGTTCCCGCCACCCTTCCCAGGCTGCTCCCAGGATTTTCAGTTTGCATGAAGAGTTTTGGGAAACGCTGCTGCTGTAGCAGCTCCGGCAGCTGCTCCTGCATGTGCGCCGGTCTGGGCCCGGGGCGAGCAGAGCCTGCAGCGGTCGTTAGGAGGAAGCAGAGCACCGCGCTCCGTCTGCGGCAGCGCCGGGTGCCGCCGCCTCCTCCTCCTCCCCCCCTGCGCTGACACGTGTGACAAACTAGCGACAGAAGACACTGGGGGATGCCTTGAAGCTGGCACAGAAGGTACCCAGTCCTTCCTACCCCCTTTTGTCAAGCCTGAGGGGACACCTCGCAGTCAAGCAAACGCTTCCAGTCGCACATGACTGTGCTCATGTCACTGACGTGCCAAAGCCGCGACACTCATCTGGCCTCAGGATGCTGCTGCTGCTGCTTAAGTATGACACAAGGAGGCACAATGGCCTTCTCCAGCATCCCTCAAGTTTGCAGAGGCTCCCATTTGAGACCAGCCCCTGCTCTCTGCTGTGGTGGTGCAAGCTCTGGAGGGGCTCCCTGCACTGACCTGGAGTGGGTCCAGGGCTGTGGAAGCTCGGGGCCAGCTCTATCACTCATGCACGCACGCACGCACGCACAGAGCCACGTCTTTTCTCCGGTGAACTCTGCTGGCACTCGGCAGGAATTTCATTTGGATCAACTACTTAATATTCTCTCTCCTTCCTTAGAAACCAGGCTGCCGAAAGATCCTTCCAGCCAAGGCCCCTCCTTTCCTGTTTGAACCACCCCATCCCTTCCTCCCCCGTACACACACACACCGCAGAAACCCAGCTCTCTCGCTGGCACCTGATGGATTTCACTCTCTCCCTCTCCCTTTTTTTTTAATATATTGTTATTGAAACTCCAGATCAAAAGAAAAATGGAGATTTTCCTGTTTTGTGTCTGAGGTTTTGCAGGCCTGTTGATACTAGCTTTCACCTTGACAGCTCGGAGCTGCTTTGCACAATGGACCTGCCGCTCGCACCAGCCGGGTCCCTCCCGGAGTGACATGTGCACAAGCCAGCCCATCCCGAGCGCCCTGCTCCCATGACCCCTGCCCTAACCCTCACCCCCACCCCGGACCATGGAGCTGCCCACCTGCCTCGCCACATCCCTTTGCTCACCCCTGAAGCCCCGCATCCCCAAATGCAGAGTAGGCGAGTAGGGGAAGGGGAATGGGGTGGGGGGAAATATGTTGGGGAGAAACAAAGGACAGCGCCAAACACAAGCTGCAGGAAATTTAAGCTCGGCAGCACTCCTACTCCTCCACCTTTCAGCTGACGCAGCAAAGATGATTTTCTTAGGGCTAATTCTGCAACTCCCCCCCTTTCCCCTCCTGGTTATCGTTGGCTCACGGTTTCATGAGGAAACTTGCCAAGTCTTGCTCGCTTTCTAGAAAGAGAGCAGGAATGAGAGAGAAGGAAATATTTGACAACCTTTGTTTTTCCATGAGCCTTTTTAGGGCAGCAGGCTCCAATCTGTGCCCTCCGCTCCCTGGTGCTCAGCCTGACCTTGCTGTCTCAGCAGGAGGAAGTCTGGCAGGAGCACAGGGGAGAAAAATGGAAAGACGTGGTATATTTCAAAGGAAACCTAAACAAAACAGAGAAAACCCAGAATCCTGCAGCCTGTGCCATAAATGAAGCTCATTCATGTTTTTTTACCAGGAACAGTCAATTGCAGACGTGATGTTTGGCTTTCAGTAAAGGACAGTGTCTGTTGTGGGAGGAAGGACTACAAGGACCATCCTGTCAGTACCTACATATCCATCTACTTAAAACAAGTCCTGCTAAGGCTCTTTAATCCCACACTTGCCTTCATTTCAGACCTCTGAACAAACCAGAAGGACATTCTACTCATTACCTCTAGCATGCCTCAGTACCACTGTGCCCAGCATACATATGAGGAAACTGAGGCATGATACCTGTGAGCATCTTGTCCCCAGGCAAGACATCTGTTCTACAGGAGAGCTCAGCCTGGCCTCCCAGGCTCTGGCTCTTGCAGTGCTGCTCAATGCATTTCTACCTTGTCCATAAGGAGGAAAGCATCTGCAATTTTAAACTTGGCCAGCATGAGGGCAGAAATAGATAGAAATGCAGTTTGATCTACTCCTCACCACTGTCACATAGTTTATTTTGAAGAGTGCTGATTTTTTCTCAGCGGTTCACAGCTCAGGGCCAATTTTGGTCATTGATAGATGGGAGGGCCAGGCCAGCTTCCCCAGTGCACGGTCCCTGTGCTGCTGGCCAAACTGGCAGAGGCCAGAGAGTTCAAGTCAAACTTCATTTCTTTTCTTGCCCTGTTGCTTAGAAACATGCCTATGAAAATATACTTTGTTCTCACACGCTACCAGTCGAATGCCAAGTGACTTTTTTTTCCCTGCTCCCATCCTCAAGAATTCCTGATTTATTTTTTATTTCTTTTTTGCAATTGCATAAATCTCAAGAGGAGCCTGCTGGTCTCCTGTGGCTTCTTGCAGCAGCCTTTCCAATCCTGGTTCATCTGCTGTCTGAGAACAAAACCTGTCGAAAAGAGGCCCCTGAGGCACTTGGGGAGTCCGAACTGGAAGTGCAGGTAGTGCCAGGGGGTTGCTTTGCAAGACAAACCTGCCACTGCTTTCCTGTACCTCTCCTTGTTCATCCAAGGGGTGTTCCCCATCCCAAGAAAATCGAAAGCAGTGGAATTTCAAGGTACCTGGCTGAAGTTTTCACACAAAGTACCTGCTAAAGGACCAGTTTCCTTGGGAAGTGCGAGGCAGGTGAAACGGAAGGATATTCATGCTGGGAGCCAAGCGCCAAAGCTTTTTCAAGTGTCTGTATGGGGCACCCTCAGCACAGGTGCAAGGATGGGCCCTGCTCTCCTGCTGGGTTTCAGCTGCATGGCTCTGCCTTCCTGACCACACTGCCTGCCCCTGGCCACGCACACACACGTGCAGAGTAAATAAACACCAGGATGACGAGCTCCGGGATACTTCGCCTATCTCTGCTGACAGTGGTTACTGCCCAGCTTCCTGGGCTCCACGGCAGGAACGCGGCTCCTGGCCTCACCCTCCGCTCCCGGTGCAGGTCGGCTCCCAACCCTCATCCTTTACAGCTGCCCTTCAAAAAACCAAGCTCAGCTTTGCTGTTTCTGGCTGATTAAAGGGAGTTTGGACATCTGATGTCATTCGAGGGAGAGGGGAAGTTATTACACACAGAATTTGGTTTTGCTCTGAAGGATGGTGCATAGCAACACAACCACTGCCTTCAAGCAGCAAAAGGGAAAAATAATAAAAGCATCACAATTTATTAGGTGCTAGAAAGGAGAAACGGATTCCCATTTCATGGGTATAAGCAGACACTTGCTAACAAGTAGAAATGACTGTTTCATGGACCAAAAAAAGTGAGGGTTTCGGTTCTGTTTGGGGTTTTTTTTGCCAAGTGGTCCCTTGGACATACAGACACCCTCCCTACCTCCCCTTCACACTGTGGCAGAAATACAGATGTATTTGGAGGAATATATGGAATCTGTCCTCACAGGAGCTAAAGGGTTCAGAAATGGGAGTGAAATGAGTGTCAAAATGAAGGAGTGCTTTTTTCATGCTTTTGTCACGTGCAAGGTGCAAACATTACAGAAGCCTGGCCTTGCACTGGTGCTGCCCTGCTCGCCTTCATGCTTGCTTTTAACCTGTTCTTGCCCGTTATTAACCACACCACCATTATTTTTTGCAAATGCATATCCCGTCTCTAATGCACCTGCTCTCTTCATCTCCCTGAGCTAAAGCCCGTCACCCAACAAAGATGTCCAGCAGCTGGCAGACAGAAAGAGCGGGCTGTAGTGATTCCAAGAAGTGTGAGGCAGAGCAACAAACCTGGAGGTGGCTGGGGACTTTGGGAACGGGGCTGCTGGTTGAAAGGAGATGCCCTGCTCTTCTCTGTACTGCAATTTGCAGAGATAAGCTTGGGCCCCAGAGCAAGGTGGAGGATATGGTCATAGAACATTGTCAGTGAGACGGCTGAAGTCAGGGATGCAGGAGAGATGTACAGGATGCAACTGGGGAAGGACTGGGATGCAGTTGTGACTAAAAGGGTGCATCTGGGAAGTGGGGAAAGAAAACCCTTCCACTGGAGATGGGACAATCAAGAGGTGATGATGGAAGGCAAGGTGGGGGGAGGCTGTGAGATGATGCAACAGGAGGTTTGACTACAGCACAGATGGAAAGCAGGATGGGAAAAGTGGCAGGGGGCATGGAAGAACAGTTAGGGGGAAGGAAAAGTACCCACAAAGATGGAAAAGCAACTGTGGGTGTGGGTGGAAGAACAACTAGAAAGATATGAAAGTAGCAGGAAAGGTGGAAAAGCAGTAGGGGGGTGAAAGAAGACCTGCAGAAGTGGTGGTGGTGGAGAAGCAGACAGAAAAGATGGAAAAGCAACCCGGGGCTTGGAAAAGTTGCTCGTGGAGGGGGTGGGGAGGAGAGAGAAATGGGGAAATAGCTAGAAAGATGGAACAGCAGCCAGGGTGTGTAACTGTGTGAGAGAAAGAGAAAAGTCAGGCAGAAAAGTAGCCACAGAGATGGAAAAGCAGCTGGTGGTGGTGCAGGGGAATGGAGGAGCCGTGGAAGGCGAAAAAGCACACGGCGGGGGATGGGAGGAGGGGGGATGGAAAACCGGGCGGAAAGATGGAAAAGTAGCCGGGAAGGCGGCAAAGCAAGTGGGGGCATGGAACAGCACCTGGGAAGATGGAAAAGCAGCCGGCGGGATGGGAAAGCAGCGGCGGGGGCAGGGAAGAGCAGCCAGTGGGAGGGAGCAGAAAAGCAAGCGGAAAGATGGAAAGGGAGCCGGAAAGACGGAAAAGCAAGCGGAGGGTCATGGAAGAGCACCCGGAACGAGGGAAAACGCAGGCGGGAGCTGGCGGTGGGGTGGAAAAAGCAGGCGGAAAGATGGAAGAGGAGCGGGCAAGGCGGATAAGCGTGCGGGAGAGCTGCGGATGGAGGATCGGGGTCACTCACCGGCCTTGGCTTGCTCGCGGTAGCTCTTCTCGCTGAGGCAGACGGCGGTGCCGTGGAGCAGGGCGTGCAGCGGCTTCTCCTCGCCCTGGCGCGGGAGGCAGCGCAGCCCGCGGGCGCAGCGCTCGGTGTAGACGCCGCAGGGCTGCCCGGCGGGCAGGGCGCAGGTGAGGCAGCAGCCGCAGCCCGGCTCCTTCACCAGCTCGCAGCCCAGCGGCGGCGGCGGGCAGAGCGACAGCGCCTTGGCATCGCAGGGCTCGCACTGCACGAAGGAGCCCAGGCACCGCGACAGCCCCGGGCAGGCGCCCAGCAGCACCAGGAGCCGCAGCAGCATCGCGGCGGGGATGCTGCGGGACGGGGCGCGGGGGGCCGCCGGGAGCGAGCGCCGCTGCCTTTCCGCTTGCCCCTTCGGGGGCCAAAAAAAAAAAAATAAAAGAAAAAATTAAAGAATTTTAAAAATAAAATTCAAAAAGGAAAGCGCAGCCCCTGCTTGCAGGCGCCCCACTCTGGGGGTTATTCTCGGGGTGCGAGACCCTCCTGCTTTTCTCTTGGCGTTGGGAGAGTGGGGACGTCTAGATTTCCTTTTTTTTGGTCTTTTTTATTCCCCCCCTTTTCTCCTTTCAGCTTTTTCTCGCCTCGAAAGAGGGAATTCGCACCGCGATCCGCGGGAGCGCAAAAAAGAGGGAGGGAAGGAGGGGGGGAAAGGGAGCGAAGCCTGCAGGGGTTGCACAGCCTACAGGTTGCAGGAGGAGGCGTGGGGGAGCAGGGGTGTTTGG
>VXBQ01014799.1:616113-645259 GCA_013400175.1 Phainopepla nitens | reverse complement strand
TGACTATGCATGAAGGTCTATGAATATGCAACAATGGGATGTAATGTGAAGAGTATTTAAGGGGTGTTCCCGAAGCAGCGGGTGTGCTCTTGGCAGCATACCAAGCACCTGGGCATTTTAACCCTTTTGCTTTATGTTTGTCTCCTATTGTCTTTTTACTAAACCTTTTTAAATTTTACCAGGACCGTGAACCGTGTTTTTCACAATGAATTCCATTGAATTTTCAAAAGCAATAAATTCAGAGGTAACTTAGAACAATGCATATTCTCCGATCACTTTGGTTTTCTTTCCAACAATAAAACTTGGCTTGCACCACATTTCTCCATACAAGAAAACAGGAGTGCTTTCTAGGAAAGTAATACTAAAATAATAAGTGAAATCACGAGACCTAGCTTACACAGCTACCACCACGTACAACTGCTTGTTAGGGCCCTATTTACCTTGCATAACCCTGTAGGAACAGCCCTGCTGTCTTCTTTCAGCACTGAGGAGAACATGTGAGGAACCCTGTGCCTCTCAGAAATTCTTTGCTCTCTCTTCAAGAGTGTTGAATCCAAAGCATGCCATGCTGCTGCCTCCACATCGTTACCGTTTTGCTTTGGCCACGGATGTCCTACTCTGTTTAATTCTTCAGTTATCCCTGTCACAGCCGCCTCCTGTTGTCCCACTGGCTCTATGGCATCTTAGTCTGTGCTCTTTTGGAAGGGTGGAGGAGGTTTCCCCTAGTACAAGGAGTGTCCACGGCTGCAGGGTGCTAACAGCAGAGCCACCTTTTTTGTAGCTTGCACAAGCTGAAGAAATTGTGTGACATGAAGTGGTTCAGTTTCTCAGGAGCTGACTACAGTCATCATTAGGTAACCAGCTACACCAGTTACAAGTGAGTGTTTTTGCTGCCATTCTGTGAATTTTTCCTTTGAACTTCATGAGTCATGCTATAATGTAAGGTTTAGACACGTTTTCCACACAATGTAAGGTTTAGACACATTTTCCACACAGCAGGAAAACCTCCTAGGAAACAATTAGGATGAAAGGCTAAAACATTTTCCTCAGCTTTCAAGTCTGGCAAATTTCAAAGGACTCAACACTACCATTATTTTTTCTTTCACATATCATTCTAGAAGAAAGGGCTATTAGTTGATGAGCTACAGGTTTTCTCTACCATTTTAATTTTGTCTCAGTGTGCTGGCAGGAAGCTTTCAATGGCCATATATGAAGCTGACCTCTGACTAGGAAGAGCGCTTGTCAAAATAATTCAGGAAACTTGTGTGCTTAGAGGCTTGAAAAATGGATATGTATAGAGGAATTTTGACTTTCAGCACAGTTCACTCTTTTTAGAAAGTGAATTATTTTTAAGTCTCATTCATTAAGATAATACCCAATATGGTGACAAAAGAAAGCTCTTTGTCAGTAGCTTGGAATGGTTGTTGAAGACAATGTGGTTTCTCTACTCAAAGTACTTTATTGAGCATGTTTGTTTCCCTCATGGTCAGTGTGAAACACAGGCACTAGAACCTGTTTCACCAAAGCTGTAAAACCCTACTGATAGCCCTAGTGGGTGCTCTTGAGTAATTTGAAATTTAAAGCTGTAGTCCTGTTGACCAAATCCCACGGCAGAGGAGAACTATAAAATGTAAAGGTCTCTTTGGTTCACTTACATATCTCATAGGATTTTTTTTTTCCTGAAAGATGAGTGTGGTAATAAAGCTGTGAGCCAGTGGAGCTTTTCTGTTATTTCTCTTCATGTATTTACCTCTACAAATAACGTATTTTATAATATGTATAACTGAATATATGTGTGTATATTAACTTACGATGCTCATATTTTGAATGACAAGAGTTACACTGAAAGATGTGATAAAGTGTGGGATGAGAGGGAGATGGATATGAGGGCTCGAGTAACCTCGAGAGATGAAGTGCCGAAGTCTGAACTGCCATTGAAGTGTGCCAGTGGAGGGGGAGATTTAAATGAAAGCCATTAAAATGAAAAGGAGAGAACCTCCTAAATTCTTGCAGCTTGCTAGTGGTCAGCTTTACTGCTAGAAGAGCCCTTTATGCTAATGCTTTATACAGTGAGTGGAACTCCGCATTCCACCATCTCAGGTTGGCTGTCTACCGGTGACCCTTAAACAGTGCCTGAGTTTGCTCATGTGGCTCTTAACTTCTCTGTTTCTGATTAAAATCTTGACTGTATGGAGCAAAAGATCTTCCAGCAGTTTTCCTGGAGTTTGCCAGATTGCTTCAGACACTACTAGTGTTTTTTCTTGGATTTGCATATTTATAACAATATCAAATTGCTGGGAGTTGTGTGCTGAGCAAAAATATTTGAAGTGGCACACTAAAGTCAGAATTTGGTACCTTTTCATTAGCAGACTAAAATCACATTTCCCTGGGTAATAAAAAGAGGCTCATTTTTTTCTTAGGGAGAGTACTGCATCTATTTCTTAGAAATCTGACAGGATTGCAGTTTGTGTGAACCCAGGGAAATGGCTGCCTTGGCTGAGGGTGCCTCATGCTACTGAGGCACCCTCAGTAGCATGAGGCACCCTGAAAAGAACGGAATAGTTGTACAAGAGACTGGTGAGTGAGCCAAACGATGGGGAGAAAAGCAGCAAAGAAAGAAGAAAGCTTAGAACAGGCCTCTGCAAATGAATGGGCTCCAGTTTGAATCTCCAGCTTCCAGACAAATAAGGCCTGCTGCATTCCTGTTCAGTGTCTCAGTGTTTCTTCCGCTTTCCCTGTCTCTTGGGAACCACCCCTCAGTTCTTAGCTGTGAGGGCAGCATGCAGGGCAGAGCCAGAACAAGGACACTGACTTTTGTTCTGCTAAATGGACTTTGGTAAATATGAGCCTTAGAGTCCTGGTTCAGGTGCTAGGATAGGGCAGTTACAGAGCTCAGCAACATTGACTCAATGGATCCAAACAGTGGCAATGGTTTTTTCCATCAGCTCATGAGGCAACTGCCTCCCAGCATTGTTATCCATTGTTAACAGATTCTGTGTAGGCATTGCAGCTATGCTATTTGTTTTGCAGACTGGCATAGATTAATAGTTCTCTGGCAACCCTGCTCCAAGGCCTTGAAAGCCTTTATGAAGGGTATCAGTAGGGCATCCTAAGCCACGCTTAGGAAGAGCTGTGGTAACACAAAGCTTCTGCAAAGCTGCTGGAAAATCGGGGAATGTCCCAGACATACTCACAGATACAACATGTGGGGTAGGAGCAGCCATTTCCTCCTGTGGATTCTGTTTGAAGATTTCACTGAGCAAGACTGATGGCTGCCTCATGAGCTGGGCAGTGGATAGCATTACTTTCTACACAGAATGCAGGAAACCATGAACAGGAACTTACTGAAGTTATTCTGTGGGTATTTCCAATAGTTGTGAAGAGGGATCATCTCCCTTTATGTCATTTAGCCAACTCATCTATCAATCATATAAACTTTATATTCCTTTTCCCTCAAGAGGTGATTTTCCTTATGAAATATTAGTGTGCAGGAAGGCTTAAAACCCTGAGGCTATTGAGTCCTTGTTGATTTGACATTGTTGAATGAGCTGCAGAAACCCTACTAGTTCTTGAGTATACTCCAGAGTAACTAGAAACAATGGAGCAAAGAGGAAATTGAAAAATCCAGTCCCAGTTCTGTGATAACAGAGATATTTGGAAACAGCAGAGATACTTGGAAACTAAAGAGCTCTTTCTGGGCTTCAGGTTGGGTAGACTCTATATTTGCTGTTGTGTTTGAGAACTGTTTGCCTTGTGTTTGTTAACTAGTAAGGTTTCTAAATGTTTGAAAGTGAAAGAAATTACTCTGTGGGTTGTAGACTGGAGAATCTTGTACAGGACCAAGGCAAGACAATGACAAAATTATTTTTCAGATATACTCTATTCTGAGGATAGTCAGTTTAAGATAGCATTTTTATGGCTGTGTTAAACCTGTACAAGACAAGTGTGGTGACTGTTTCTTTTTCTACATCAGAAGCTTGCTGAGTTCTTAGGCAAATTTCAGCTGTAATCTTTATTGTGATTTTTATTAAAAGTTTTTGCAGACTGTTCACAAAGGAGAAACCACACCTGGTATCAACTGTCTGGTAAGCAGAGTACTTCATTAGGGTGAAACAGGTAAACAAACTGAAACAAAGTAGTTCTTAATCTTTTTCTCTACTTCAAGTACTTGAACATACTTTAATCTTTGTGAAGACAAAAGAATTAAGAGAATTATTTACATACAGAAATAGGTCCCTGCCTGCTCAGTTACTGAAGATAAAAATTAGAGCAATTTGTCTGACATCTATTGTCTTCAGCAGTGCAATTGGCAGCTCTCATTTAGACTATCAGGCAGCTGGAAAGTTCCTTCTGCTTAGGTCTGTCTGCCTGAGTCATCCAACTGACCTTGTACAATCGATCCTAGCGTCTGAGAGGGGCTCGGGAATGAAACCAAGAGTGTCAGCTTTGGAGAGCAGAAGTAAAGCTTGTTGTTGTGAGGAAGCAGTATGAAATAATACCGTCTTTTATTCCCATGGCAGTTCAGTTTGTTCTCTCAGCTTCTTACCCAACATACATTTAAGATCCAAACAAGCACTAATCAACTCCAAAGCACAGTAATGACCAAGATTGCTGTTTTCTGTTCCTCAATGTGAACAAAATGCTATGGCAATGAGATCTCTCATCTGCATCAATGTTTCTAGCAATTCTGCTAGATCAATATCTAGTCAATATCAGCGTCCTTTAATAATAGAAAAATCTGTCTTTCTGGTTTTACACTGATTTTTAATTGACCCTTATTAATCAGGACTGAAAGTGGCATGTTTGCAGGAAAAGTTAGGACACATTTTTGGAAAACATTTAGAGTACGTGACTTTAGCAGGCTGTTTTGCATAATACAGCATCGCTACCTTAAAGTGTTTATTTTGAGTCACTTAAAATAAAGAAAACCAAAAAGGCGTAAGAACTAGAGATGGACCAATTAAATTACATTTTCAAAATTTGTCACAATGTGGATTATGTTTTCAAAATGTTTTTTCTCTGAGACTACTTTTTCTTGCATAGTGTCCCTGGGATGACATTGTAAGGATTCCTCAAATAACCAATATCAGGGCAATATTGATAATGTATTTTGTGTGTCTTACAGTGGGAAATCTACCAAAGACCAGTTTTTTATGAGGTGCAGGGTAGAACATAGATTTGTATCCATTTAGAGTCTGACCTGATAATACTAAGTTCAATACAGAAGTAAGACTAACAGAGGGCGGTGGGATATGGGGGTTTTTTGGTGGAGGGGAGGGTTTGTGCTTGTTTTAAGTTAATTTATGTGTTTTCCAGTAGATTATGGAATAGATTTTCCAAGACAATATGATGCTTGTTAGAAATCCAGGAATGACTTTATAGACTCCAAATTACTGGGAAACTAGGAAAACCTGTTCCTACTGATTAATTAGCAAGGTTTTATACAAAGGCAAGTATCATGATCACAGTCAGACATGTTAGAAAAGGATGTGCCACTCCCCTCTGTGGTAAAGCCCAGGGTAAAGCTATTATACGTCCATAAAAAACAATTTTCTAATACAATACTGGGAAGACTTGAAGTTGTCTTGAGAAACAGTATTGTTATTTCTAGGAAATCAAGCAAAACTGTCATTGGTAGTGAAAATCAGGATCAATACAAGAATTTTGAACAAAGAAACCTTACTTTTGTAGTAGGGATGTGTCACAGAAAGGAACAATTTGTCTCAGCTTTTGTGAATCTGTGTTGTGTGGTGATGTCCCACCATGCAGTGGCTCAGAGCCTGCTTTGCACTCAGCCTCACCACTGCATTCTCATGCTGGGAAACCCTTCTCTACTCCTTTGTCATCACCATGTAATTCTCACACATGCTTTGAATTTACCCTTTCATTCCCTTCTCATGTAATCTCATTTAGTCAATATCATGTAGCATATCTGACCTACCTTAATTTATCAGACCAGCAGATTCAGTTGAAAAACTTTGCAGCTCTCAAATCCAGTGTATCCTAGGGAGGCGCTGTGTATAAGGAGAAAGTGATGTTATAGAGGAAGATAGACCTGCTCCAGCTTGACTGAGATTGCTTTGTCATGCTCATTCTGCAGGTGGTTGGACAGATGGTAAAATAAAACAGCCAAGACATGGTTTTGGGGAAAGGATAGAGTAGGGGAGCAGAACCATTCAGTCTCACTAACAGCTAGTGCCTGCCAAAGTGCTATGCAAGGAATCAGAAATCTGTGCCTGCTCCCACAATGATGGCTTTGTGCAATAAAATCCTTGACTAAAGCTCTCTTACCTATCCATCCTTCTCCAAATTTCATTGAGGGAAGTCATGGATACAGATTTTTTGCAACTCATGGTATGCATAATTTATGAAAGCATTTGTATCATACATGTTGTTAACAGATCTGTGACAAAGGTGCAGAGATGCTAAAGACATGGTATTTTTTCCTGCTGTATTGGCTGTCCTTGAGGCTTAAGGCTAATCCTGGTCTTGAAAGTGAGAATTATTACTCAGAAGGGGCTCGACTATGGTATGTCTAATATTGCAGAAGGTAATTTATCATAAATACTCTATGTACAGAATATTGTTTCTTAATAGAGGTGCAATGAAGGAACAAGCTTCTTAAACACTGAAACAGAATATATTCCTTTTGTTACCTCCCACCAGGAGCACTCTTTGACTCTTCCCTCATTTATTTCCTTTCTTTTGTGTGCATCCCAGGTGTGATTTTATCCTTTATTGATGACTGTATTCTCCTACAGTCCAGTAGTTTCTACTACATTCTTCATATCTATATACTTTCTTAGAACAAGGATTAGATGGTCATACAACTGCTCCTTTTTTTAAAGTGCCAAAAACCTGACTTAAAGTGCAATATTTAGCTGAAGATAATCAGACACAATTTGGAAGAAAGCTTACAGTTTTGGAACAGCTGCACACTTTTACTCTCACTCCTGCATTTGGCATGAGACAGCACCTGCATGTACTATTCTTTTAAAAAAAATTAGTGATTGCCATAATTCTGCCCCTTAACAGAAAATTTCTACAATATGTTTTCTATACTCTTTTGATTCATGCTAAGTTTTACCATCTCTTACCTAAGGTTTACTCCATGGGTGTGGAGGGTATGTAGTAGAATTTCAGTTGTTTACAGAATTAATATCGGTAATGAAGGTTAACAAGGCACAAATTCAACAAAGACTGAGTCATGCTAAGGATTAATCGTCATTTAGACACTGAACATGCTGAGGTAAACAATGGACTTGTGAGGTGAAAAATAAAAGGCTTTATACCCCTGAGATTAAAGCAAGGATCAGGTCCACTTACTTTGCTGTTTGAGCATTGTTTTAAAGGCTTCTGAGGAGCTGAAAAGTGCAGGGAAAACATCAATCACCCAAAACAGTATCAATCTCCTTGCTTCCTAGGGATCTCTGATGCCTTTAGAAATGAGAATTCAGCCTGATGTTTCTTAGTGTGAGCATGGGAGCTCTTGTGACAGTCAGCATGGCCTTCCAAGTGCTGAATGAACAGACTCAGTTGGCACTAAGTTGGCACACCCCTGCATTAGTAGCAAGAATAGATTAACAGTGCCCCTCCCAAAGGTATTTCTCATATTTGAAGAGCTTGGTGCCTGGCATCCTTTTCTTTAATGTGAGATTTGAAGGCTGAGGCAATAGATCCTGCCTTCATGCTTCTTGCCTACTACAAGAACCTTGAGAGAAATTCTGCCTGAGATTACTGGCTGCCTTCACTGACAGTCATAAGAGAGCTTTAAGTTATTTCAGTGAGAGCCCATATTTTGCTTTGGAGACAGGAATTCCCAGGGAATCATAACTTACTTCTCCTTCATAAAAGATGCATTTTATAAAAAGATATTCCAGTGTTGAGTTACCACAAATTTCGGTTCTTTGCTTTTCTAATGCTATGGAGCCCGGCGATTGAAAAAACTAGGTGTTCTGTATTCAGCAATTGTGAGGTCAAAAGCTAAAGACACTTGTGGTACAAACATCTGAAAGCAGGACACGATTCAGTATTAAAGTTTTAGTTATGTCTTAATCAAAGGTGAGCAAAAAGAAGGAAGGCGCAAGGAATTTGGAATTAAAATATGCTGTTTGTTGGTAATATAGGTTCTGTGTATATTATCAATGCACAAATAGCACCGAAACATTCAAGAAAGTAGAGATTCCTTGAAGCAAGGAAAGAAGGTAAGGAAATAAGTCAGACATCTGCAGCAGGCTGTAAAGGTTAAGGTGCAGTGGCAAAACATATGTACTGTGAAAGAAACAGGAAGAAATCATTTTAGAAGATTGTCTTTAAAACTCAAACAACTTCCTGTACACAAACAACACTTCAGATAGTTCTGCATTTGACATACTGGAACTTCAGATGCATATATCACACTTTTTCCATAAGTAACCACTACATAGAGACGTTGCCTTTACTTCATAACTCGCTTTTTCATCCAACAGATATGAGGTTGGTTGGTTGGTTGGTTACCTGAGGTAAAGGTGATGATCAAGTGTTTCCCAAGGTCACCCACATTATGAGTGAAGGGAGTATAAGAATTTCAGAAACCTGACATGAACTCTAGAATATGAAATACAACTCAGGGACAAAATGATCCTAACAGATTATCTTGATCTTAGATTAAATGGCTTATATGTGAGTCTAAGAGATATTATAGATGGGAATATTTGTAGTTGGAAGGAGATCTAGGTAAGGATCATAGAATCAGAGTGTTGCAAGAACTATGTTAAAAATTAGGATTAAATTATTCAGCAGTATATCTGGGCCTTCAGGTGCCTGAATCCAATCTGCAAGGCATTTGCTTTCCTATGTCCCCTTGCAGGCAGGAGGATTGGGATGGAGCTCCTGAAGCAAGCAACATCGAAAGAGACTTTCCCAAGCTGGAGTGGGCAGGAGAGTTTATCAGCTGTTAAGGTCAACTATGTCATTTCAAGGTAAGTAAAGGAAATAAATTTCTAAGTTTTATGATGAAACAGCTTTTTATTACCACATTGCAATAATTATCCAGCCACTGTTTTGTTCAGTGTAAAATTTTAGTGGTTCATCTAAATCTGCTTCTGACTGGTTTTAAAAGTACTTGTTCTGCTACACTGAGAGATGAGCTTTATAAAGCTTCTGAAGGAGTGCCTTGGCTGGTTTTTTTTTCAGCTGGTTTGTATCAGAGTTTGGGGCAAGACAGGTGTAAGCATGGCTATGATACAGCAGGGGAAATGAGTGTGAAAGGGGGTAGAATTGGTGTTATTAACAGTCTGCTACTATGAAGGACCTGTAGCAGTGAAAATAATCTGTTTGTGTTTGATGAAAAAAAGCCAAAAAAGGGATAAGATGAAAATGTGTGCAGGGGATGATATGTCTTGGCTGATGTGGCAGGGAAATGCTTTTTACAGAATATTTTCAGATGAATTTACATGATAAATTACCATTTTAACTGGATAGGGCTCAACAAGTGTTTACTGAAGAGGAAAATCTTTGTACCAGGAAAAGCCAGTAGGAAAATCATTTTACAGAGTTTCCTACAAGCTCTCCAAATACAGAGACTAATATAACAGCAGCTCGTTCTACAGCCTTCAGTCCCACCTTCCAATAGGCTATAAACAAAAAACCAAGAGAACATGGAGCCAGATTCTTCCAAGGGTACACACAGAAACAATGGTGAGCAAAAGGCATAAGTCACATCAAGAAAAGTACCTAGAAAACATTCTAGGGAGCACCAGAATAAAGGCTGAAAACGCTGGGGAATCTGCATTCTTGGATGAGTTCAAGACTCAGGTGGGCAAAGTCTCTGAGTTGTTTCATCTTCGAGTAGGAGGTTGAACCAGAAAAAACTCCTGAGGTCCTATTTCAATCTAAATTATTGCATGATTTTCAAAACCCTAATTCATTCCCCCAACCATAGTTCTTGAAATTGGCAATCTTCCCGATGTATAATCTGATTTTAGCTCACAGCAAACAAGAAACCTAGAGGCAGTCTTACTGCCTGAGATGTTATTGGAAAGTTATGGTCATTTTAACTGAAAGTAGCTGGTGCCTTCTGCCCCAGGGAAAGCAGATTAAAGGAAATTGTTTCAGAGATCTCTGCCAGATAGCAGGGAACAATGAGGAATGTATACTGCATGATAAGATGACATGTGATATCTTTACAATGTTCAGCTCAGTTCAACACACCCACTTGCAAGACAATATCCTTGAATATCAGAAATAATTGTTTTGGCAGGGAAATATTCAAGTAAGATTTAATTTAGAAAGGGCTCTGCAGAGCCCTTTGCTTAGGTAAGGAAGCAGAATGGAAAAACAAAAGCATGATGGTCTTCAGCAAATGCTGGCATTCGGACAACCTGGATTTATTTACAGATGTAGCATCTGAGATTAAGCATGGATTTATTCTTTCCCTGGCAAGAAGATTTCTCTTTAAAGACTTAATTCTTCTCCCAAGGAAAGGCTTTTGTTGCAAAAAAAAACTCAAACAAACAAACAACAAAAACAAACCAAAACAAACCAAAGCAAAATTTAAAAACCAAACCAAACAAAAAAACACATACAAAAAAACCCACACCACCACAAAAAAAACCAACCAAGAACACAAAAAAGAAATAATAACAAACAAACAAACAAAAACAACCCCCCCTCACACACACACAAAAAAACTCCATAAAATCAAAACCAACAAAAAAACCACAAAACCCACCCCAACCAAACAAAAAAACCCACCCAAAAAACCCCTGGCCAAATATCAAGGATTCTTTTTCTAAGGATGCTACGAGGTGTAATTGTGAAGAAGAAGATATGTGAGCTGAAAAGGGGAGGTTTAAAATGGTAATGGTGATAGGAGGAACTTTGTGACTGGCAGTACTAGACACTGGTTTGCTATGGGGCAGTCTAGGGTAAAAATTAATATTTTAGGATTACATTTTTTTTATCCAGGAATTTTGCTTTGCCTAAAAAAAAAATAAGAGGAAAGTGGAGAGACTCATGGTTTGAACTTCCTCTTGGACCGGGCTCTTTCTCTATAGTATGGTACCACTGTAGTAATGCCTGAGAAAAGAAAACCCAAGTAATCAAGATGAAGGTGTGAAAAGTGATGCTCTGAGTGTCAGTTCTGTTATGGTAAATGAGGCTTTTACAAGGCTATTCTAACAACCATTCAACTCTCTGTCCTACTTGGTTGGTCTACAGCTTTTGCAACCCCTAATCATAGTCTTAATACCTAAATTTGCTGGAATTTAGGTTTAAAGAGATTTCTGTTGGTATCTTAGTAGGGTTTTTTACAGAAAGGAGAATGAATGAGTTTGGAGCTGGACAAAAAAAATTTGATTAATGTAAAGATCTAAAGGAGTTATTGAAAACTTTCTTATAGGAAAGAGCAAAGTGGAACAATTACAACATTGATAAAACTTGGGTTATATATTTATGAGCTAACTGGCTTCTGCTGTTGCAGTCCCAGAGATCTTCAGGTCAATCTGTCATGAAAAACTGGAATGTCCTGTGTTTCTGTGAGATTGTGACATTTTTGTAAACTTGTCAAATCCTGCACCACACTGAAAATTCATGTCCTGTTTGCATATAGTCAGTTTTTGAATACCAGTCATGTCCCTAAAATACTTTAATCCCCCAAAAAAATCATTGTTCATCCTAGATAATAGAAGCAAGAAGTCCTTTCAAACTTGATTTACAGGCCGTTTCTTAAATTGCTCCCTTACAACAGATGTTTTCTTGACTGAGTTTGGCTTTTTTCTCCCCTAGCAGAAAAGACCCAGGAGAAATTGCTGTGTCCATCTCAGGACTGTTTATTGCAGTTATCTTTGAAGTGTCACAGGATAGCACAGGCCACTTGTCCACATTGCTACACAGTTAGCAGCCGAGCATTGATAGTGTAAAAGTCAAGTTCAGTGGAGGATCTAGGTATGAACAGCAGACTTTCTGATTACTCTCTGGGAAGTAGCATGGTTTGTACCATAAAGGGACACTTTAAAAATTTTGATTTCTAAGGATATAGCTACAGGACATGATTAACTACTGAAGGCTCTGAAGAGAGATTTTTAATTATTTGTTTTCAAAACCAGACTCCTTTGCTGAGTGTGTGAAGTGCAGTTGATTTACATTTCTTCCTGCATATGCCAGCAAATGAGCTGACTAGACCTACTGCACATGAATGCATTAACATTTGACCATGTAAGAGAGTACAAGGTTGCAAATGGAAGGTTGCAGGTGTAAGGTATAAAGGGGATCTAGACTGATTAGGCTTTTTGACAAGCTGACCTATAATTTACGAATAAAACTTTCAAAAGAGAATATGAAACAATGCTTACAGTTCTCACCATGATTTTCCAGATTTTTTTTTCTTATTCTTAGACAAAATGTGACTAGTTGACCATCGCTTATAAACTAACATCCACAACTTTGCAGATTGCCTTCTCTGTGGCTCTTCTGAGACTCAGACACCCTAGATTTGTCTAAGACTCTCAAATTAATAAAAACAGTCAACTGTACGGTCTACCATATTGCTGTAATTGCTTCTTGTTAATATAAATGACATTGATGTCCCAGTCTGCCAGATTTTATATTTCAAAGATTTCAATCCATGGTAAGAAAGCCACTGTGTCATTTCCTTTCCTCCAGCTGGATCTACAGCTTTCTATCTGGTTATCTTGAGAAGCCCATACATACCAAATTGGATAAAAATGTAAGTCTGCAAAGAAGGTTTCAGTTACTGAAGGGAGGAGTTAAAACACAGGCCTTACTTGATTTGCCTGTCAATTTCTAACTTGTCTGTCTTTTCATGCAGCTATGTCTAAATATCAAATACAAAATCCAATTGATGGATGCACTGCTTAGAAAGCATAAGGGTGTGTGGGCAGATATACTAATTACAAAAGAGTAGAGGCAGTCTTACCCTTAATGGGTCACAGCTATTTCCAATAAGGATAAGTGTTACAAAAGAGAGGGTGAGCTGGTCTGGAGTCAGTTGGAGTCTGCTGGGCTGTGAGGAGGAAGGGTCAGTTGGTCATGCAAGGGACAGAAAAGGTAAGATGTTGTATGAGGGACAGACAGGGCTAGGTGGCTGTGTGAGGGACAGAAAGGAGTCAGCTGCTCACAGAAGGAAGAGAGAAGGAATCAGAGGGCTGTGAGAGAAGCTGTCTGAGGAAAGTTTAGTTCTCTAGAGTGTTTTTTGTTTGTCTTGACAGTGACGTATAGTTGTGGGCAACTATGACAAGGGTGAGTTGGTGATAGCAATTTTTAGTTAAGTAATTTTCATGGTGCTCAGATTGTAACCATTTTTTTTAGATGCCAAACTATTCCTATGTTCATGGTACAAAAAAAAGGGGATGGAAGAAAAATACAGCCATTGTTCTGTACCTTAACATATTCCATATTGCACCCTAGAAATCTCTTGCATGCATCTTATATACAATATTCAGATTTCTTCTGTACCTGTAACAAGTCACCTGCAATCTTTCAGTCTGTTGTAATTGACCTGTGTTATTTCTTTGGAGAGAATTTTCCTGCTTATTCTTCATGCTCTTGGTGTGTGGACATAAGGCTTGTGTTTGGTGAGGTAACAAGGTGCTACAGGCAGACCGTGTCACACAGAACATGTTTCATTTCCTTCAGTAATAATTCCTATGTCATTCTTTCAGAGACATGAATACAATAGTTATCTATGTTTAAAAAGGATATAAATATAAGATTTTCACTACTATAATCAATGCCACAGCTTTTTATTATTCTTGTTAGGGTTTTTTCCCTCAAGATTGAGAATATTTGGGTTTTTTCTCAACTCAAAATAATTCAATTCCTGTAAGTAATATAATTCAAGTCATAGCGTTTGTTCCCATTCTTCACTTTTCATTGCGGGTATTTCTATTATCTGCTCTGTTATTCATAAGCAGAGTAAGTAGACGTTTATTTTTCCTAAGACAGACTATACCTGCCATGTGCCAAGCAGTGGCAAATGTCACTGAAAATCATGGTCATCGCGATCATTTTCTTATGTAGCACATAATTAAACACTTCAGCTTCAAGGGCACCCCAATTTATGCTGTCGCATTCACGTTCATAATCTCTGGTGAAGTCACTCTTTTTCTTCTAAACCATCTGATTTTTATACAGTATAAACAGACCGCACAGTCTGATCAAAAATAACAATCAGACTGAGGCTGCATCTGGCACCTTTCAGAAAAAGTCTTCGATCATATTAATAATGAAGCACTCTGTGTGAAAAAATGTCCCTTTTCTTCACCACTGATAGGCAGAAAGCTGTGTTAACATCTCCCAAAGGATTTAGTCCTATTTAGCAGTATTTCATTAATCATGTAGAAGAGTTTAGTTCTCTTGTGCAAACATATAGCAAAAATGGATTTTCACTGGATTTTGCCCTGGATTTTCACTGCATGGGAGAGATTTCTGCAAAGTGTATTCAATTGTGAACAGCAGGAGAACAAGGCCTACACCAGGAAGAATCTGTAGCTTTTCCAGTGGGAATACTCACTCTTTCCCTTATAATAATTTCTGTCTCTTTCTTCTTCAAGCTCCCAGCATTCTTCTTCTTCAGATTCCTCATTTTTAAAATGCCTTTGCTTTAGCTAAGCAATAACTGTTTGTGATGTAGTTTTGTAACTTACATCTGTTTTGATTTTGTCCATCATTTTTCTAGTTTTAAGCCAGATTGACACCTTTGCACAAGTAGACTGTTCCCTAGTTAGTTCTCCAGCAGTCTTCAAATCACACATTAACTTGGATTTGAAGGTAATTTGTCTTTAATATCAGTGTGCTTTCTAAGACTTTTCTGATTATCTTTTGAGTTGATGAATTTTCTTTCACTACAGCCTTACTCAGCTTCTCCAATATTTACTTAGAAAAGCAATAAGCCATTTTGGGAATTTTGGTCAAGAGTTATTTTGGAAACTAGCATTTGTTAATTAACCTAAGCTATTATTTATAGTTAATTTATTTCAGAATTCAAACCCTTCAGAGGTGCTTTACAAACAGCTTAAAAGTGCTCTTTAGATACACAGCTCTTGTACTGCTGCTTGGTCTTCACCTGTTAGCAGTGATACATGATCTGTGATGGTTCCCAATGTGATTGCAGGCCAAGGCTGTTTGTTTTGAGATAATTCAGCATCTTGTATAAGTACAGGTCACACCCCAAAAGAAGGCTCCTCTCAGACAATCGTTGAGCAGCACATAGCAGTTCTTATCTACTTTTTACCTTTGTTGCAGGAGCTCTCGGCAACACCCAGTTTTTCCAGCAGTTTCAACAGTCCTTGTAATTAGAGCATCCCCATGGCTCTCAGAGCAGACTTCAGTTAGGAAAGATGTGCCAGAGCTGATTTTGTTCAAGCAACGCTTACCACACACAAAAAACTTTGCAAGCAGGATACAGCTTAAAAGAACTAAGCGATTATTTATCAGCTACTGTCACTATCCTGAGTTCACAGGCTAAGCTTTAACACACGGACATCCCAGTGGGACACAGGATGACTTTTCTAAGTCAGTCAAGAAAGGAACAGGCTGGTTCTTGATGGTTATAGGGTGTCTTCTTCCAACTTCCAGCTTTTTTTCTTAGGGTTTTACACCGTTCCATGACAGTGTTTTTCCTGTTGAATCTTACAGCTACTAACCTTCACAGTGTCAGTAACTACACTATTTACTGTCTGTACTACTCTTCTTTAATTTCATGGCCTCATACCTTCTCACACTTTAATAGTTGTTTTCTTAGCATAGCTGAACCAAGGTCCCCTACCTGTGCAGCACTCAAAATGGGTCTTGGAGGATGGGCAGCTGGACCAGGGCTAGGTGTTAGGTGATCTAAAAGGCTCTTTTATGTCCCTGTCCTAAGCAGCTTGCAGTGCTTTTCAAGAGTGCCTAAAGTTTTTCTTGAAATGTCACCCTCAGCATTAAATTTTAAAAGGTGTCTTTGCTACAAGAGAAAGAAAACTGTAGTCGACAGAATTATTTTTTGTGTGTCTTCTAGCTGCTGTTCAGAACACTCACTTGAATGTTCAAATTCAAACTTTGAAAGCATGACACCCATATTTTCTTTGATTCCTGTATTTTTTCAAAAGAGCCATAATTTGCTGATTTTTTTAGGGCATAACACAAACTTATTTGCTTAGTTCAAGGTTTCTTTAGTGTCAAGTTTTTCTTCAGACTAGGAAAAATTCTTTCCGTTCAACCACTGCTAATGCATTGTGACAGATAAAAATGTTTTAACTAGAAATATTTGATAATGACTTTTTGCAGGGCACAGTCTATCCAGTAGGAAATCACACAGACCCTGCCTTTGCACCAGCTCCATTTGTTCTCCCAAACCAGAGTGATTTCATGGGAATCTCCAATTATTTTCTTATGTCTGCTTCACTGGCTCTCACTACAGAGCAGGGGCCTTTAACGTCACTATCTCCAAAGAGGTGAGTATGATTTGCTTGTAATAGAATTACCAGTATTAGCAAGATGGATAGTCAGCAAAGAAGACTAACTCCTTATGTTTGCCATGTCACACAGATTTAGGTCATAGTTCTGCCACTCTTAAGAGGGATTCAGGCCATTCAGATTGTCATAATTTAAAGTAGTCAAAGTCCCTCTCAGACTTCAGAATGAACTTTTTGGCAGCTCTAGGCAAAGAATGACAGAATGACCACCAGAGAGCTGGCGTGCCAGGAGCGGCAAAAGGAATCTAAAAAAGCTTTTCTCAGCATGGATTCCACATAGAAAAGGGCAAGACAAGAAAAAGTGTACTGAAGGCCCAGTCTGCTGCACAGTGGCCTGTGATAAATGTATTGGCTATTTTGAGAACTAGAATAAATCCTCAGACTTAACAGAGTAGCAGAATGAGGCAAGCAGCAGGTACAAGCAAACTATACTTTCTGCTGTGGTTGAAGAACATACAAGACTTCTCAGAAATCCCAGTTTCCATAATGGCATTTGTAGTCAGAGTTTCCAATAAGTTTTGCTAACTGTAACAATGCTAAGAGGGTCTTTATGAAAACTGGTGACACTAATGGTACTAGTAAATGTCATCACAGTGGTTAGCAGCAAAAAAGCAAATGAGATTTTTTAGTCCTTGCCTCTGACATATTCAGTATATTTCATCTGAGAGTCTCAAAGGCAGAAGTCATGATGTCTGTTCTTTCAGAGAATGCTTGTTTACTGGTACGTGCTTCTGAATCAAGTCCGTGAGAAATCTCTCTCTTCTGTCCCAAAGAACACTGTGTTCGTTAGAAATCATTCTGGGGCAAGAAAATACTAAATCAAAACATGGATTATCTAAAACTAAAGTAAACAGCATGTGTTAAGGTTTTTTTTCCCCAAGGAAAACACAGTTTTCAAGCTGATAAAATTACCTAATTTATTTTGTTTACAGCTTGATAGTACTTTTAATCTAAACACTTCCCTACTCAGATGTTTTATTTCTGAGATGAGTATTTATTTGGACAGACCTTTTAAGAAAAAAAGCAGTATCTAATGTTTTCTATGGGTATTATCTGTGTGCTAGCTCGTTTGCAAAAGCTTGGAGGAGACAAGAAAACTGGTTTATTTTTAGTGCAAGATTCAAACTTACATGTCTACCCCATGATAACTGTTCCTAACTATATCATAGTTAGGAAGTCATTCTCTACTCCTCTCATTGCTAGATTTGCTCTCAGTCTTTGAAACAGTTATAAACAGTAAGTGGTAGCCATCTGTCAGATCAGTCTCCTTTCATTCCTCTTCAAGGTAATGGTATCTCTGCTTTGGTAGCCTGACTTCTCTTTGCAAAGATTCCTGGTTTCTGACTCCTGGAGATTACATACAATGGGAAATAATATGAGCCTATAAATGCAATGCAAGAAATTAGGATACTATGAACTGCTTTAAAAATATGGTAATATTTAGTGTAAGATGATGAAATTCAGAATCTGCATTGCAAACTGAAGCTTTGCCCTCTAGGAGTTTCCCTACTTTTCCAAAGGCTGGGCCTTTTGAAAGGCTGTCACCTTTTCCAAATTCTTTATATTGTTAAGGTGATTTTTTTTTTTTTTAACTGGGATCACTCATTTCCTCCATTTCTTTAACATACTAATCTTTTTCTCTTGAAATATATAGAGAAACAATTTAAAGGCTATTCCTGAAAAACATATGTTCAATATTAGTGAGTCTAAAATTTCATCATTTGCTTTATCATCTCCGAGACGGAGTATATGCAATGCTAATTTAGTCACCTCAGTTGGTGTAATGAAGATGAAGTATTTTTAATACTGCTTCATTACAAGAGGATTGGTGTGTAACACGTGATTATGATGCAGCTATAGGAACTGCAGCTTGAGACAAGCTTAACTCTGCCCTCAGCAGTTTTTTCCTCTTCGAAGCTGCACAGATTGCTCAGAGTTAGGCAGCAGCAGGCTCAGTGCTGCTGAGGCTGATGGCCACATCGCTTCCTGCAGGCAGTTTAAGTGCAGGCAGATGTGTCCTGCAGGTCGCTGGCTGTGTAGAAGTGTTTGCTGTTCTGCCAAATTCAACCACCCAGTACATCTTTTCAGGGAATCTAGTAAGTAAAAGGAGCTAGAAGATAACATTCAGTGCTGGGGCTGAACAAATCACACAGTAATCTTCCTGGTCCTTTGAAAATCTTAGAGATTAGCATAAAATAGCATGTACTGGTCTGCCACAAATGTGCATACTGTTTTGTTGCATTTCACAGGAAGGAAATGCACACCACGCATTGTAGAAGTTAATAGATTTAATAGGCAGGTGCAGAGAGCCCTTTTTATCTTGTGAGAGGTTGAGTAACTATTCAAGAATAAATTGTGATATATTAAAATGTTACTGTCTGATGCCCAGTGTTCCTAACCTCTGTGTTATAAAATAGTTCAATGTGTCCCCAGACATCTTTTCATTAGATTGCAAGTGAACCAATTATGTCAGCCATGTGAGGACTTAAATGATCCTAATGATGAAGAGGCAATCAGGGCAGTGTTATCACTTTGTTCACTCAATCCCAGTTGCTGGCAGAAAGCGGCAAATTCACAAATGATTTCACAATCTATGTGTATTGACCACATGAAAAATTTCAACAATATGTTTACAATCACAAAAGCAATTGCATTAGTTCCTGTATCGAAGACAGTATCTATCTGTGCATACAGTCACTGAAGACTGTTTTGGTTTTTTTCCTTGCCAGTACCAGAGCAAATTTGACTATAAGCAAACAGGAGTTGATTATCTCATTACTTCTGAAGAGGTAACCAAGAAAAATTCAGAAAGAAGCATTAATGATCCCTACATTAGGATACCACCAAACTCATTATGTCAGCCTGTTAGTGCTTGTTTCACCATGAGAAAAAGAATATTAGTGACCTTCTTTCTCATAGGAGCCCCAAGATACTTTC
Source organism: Phainopepla nitens (assembly GCA_013400175.1). Taxonomy (NCBI): domain Eukaryota; kingdom Metazoa; phylum Chordata; class Aves; order Passeriformes; family Bombycillidae; genus Phainopepla; species Phainopepla nitens. The sequence continues at coordinate 625,868 of VXBQ01014799.1, read as the reverse complement.
AACTGGTTGGTCTAAATCTTTGTTTCATTATTTAACTACCTTTAGAGTAAAAATTTTTTGTAGTATCTAATCAGTATTTCCCATGTTCCAGTATGTTCTGTGCCTTTTGTACTTTCACTACACACTTCCAAGAAGAGATTGGCTCCATTTTCTTTGTAGTCCCTTGCAAAATTTGCAGGCAACAAAATGGCCTTTCAAGCCCCCTCTTCTCCAAGGTGAACAGCCTAATCTCTGACTCTCCTTGTAGTTCATGTTCTCCGGCCCCCTTGATGGCACCTGCTGGTGCAGGCCAGAGGACAATCCTTGCTAGTAAAAGTGGCCTTTTCTCTGTCTTTTGTCACTAGTCCCCCATCCTACTGAGTAATAAGCTAACATTCATCTTCTTCTGTCAGTGTTCTTACAGAAACATTTCCTGTTGTCCTTCAGCTCCAACTAAACTATGGCTTTCTGATTTCGTTCCTGTGTGTGCAAACAAGATGTTTGTGTTCTTTCCAAGTAGCTGGTCTCAGTTTCCATCTTCTGTATGCTTCCTTTTTGTGTTTAGGCTCACTGAGGTGCTCCATGCTCTCCATGCTGGCTTTCTGCCACAGTTGCTCAACTGTCTGAACATTCTAATGGCAGGCGGTTCTTATGCTCTGAGGCAGCTGCCCTTGAAGATTAGCCAGCTCTTCTGGGCCTCTGCTCTCCAGGGCAACTTCCCACAGATCCTGCCAAGCAGGTCTCATCTGAAGTCTACGGTTGTAATTCTGTTCTTTGTCTTGTTGCTTCTCCCAGGATCTGAAACCCAACAGTCCCATGCTCACTGCAGCCAAAGCTGTCCTTGGCCTCTATATCATACGTAAGTTGCTCTTTGATTGTGAGTAGCTGCAGCTCTTTGAGGGTATCAATCTCAAATAATTCCATACCTCTAATATTTGTAAAATGGAAGCTGTATTTTTTTTTTTTATCAGTGTCAACAGAGACATTCAACCAGGAGACATTAAAAGTGTATGGAAAGGAAAGCTACTCCACAAGTGTCACACTACAGACAGTTCAGTTCAGGATAGAAACATGGCTTGCATAGTTTGACCTGAATCAGTTTATTTATCCAGCTCTCTGCTAGAATACTAAAAAAAGGCATCCTGAAAACAAACAGCAGTAAATCATATCGGGGCTTCCAATTTTTTGTGTTCTTTGGTAGGTGAAGAGTGACTATAGAAAGAATGGAAGAAGAAGAACTCAAAAGAAATTGAGATTTTCAATTAGATTGATGTCCCTCACTGATAGCAGAAAATGTATAGAGATTTTGTAATTGAGGGTGTGAGTTGTCATCAACATCATCAGTTGCTAGAGATATAAATAATGAAATTATTATGCATGTGACTCCCTGCAGTGAATGTTAAATCTGTGTGAAGTATGAGCAGTTTGTTGACTGACTGACAAGTGTCTCTACCTTTTCTATTCACGGATTGCACAATGAAGTGACTCAGATTGTCCAGCAAAGTGCCTCATGCCTGGAGGAGTTAGCTTGGTACTTGCAAGCTAATTGATTAAATCACCTCCTTGACAAGCCAAGTAGTACTGGTTAGCTGAAGTACTGGTTAACTGGATAAGAAAACAGAAGAAATAGAAAATACTGACTGCAAGGACTAAATGCTATATATTTATACCAGATATATACATTGTAGTGTCTGTGTCTATTTATATGAATATGTTACAATATAAATACTATATTGTTTATGGTTTCCTGTATCCTGAGCAATTTCAGACAGATGGGACTTGTTTTCCATCTGTTTTTCATATCTATGGCACATTAATTTACTTATTTTACAATACAAACATGGCTATGAATATCTGTCCTGTGGAAATACTGGAATTTTCAGTGGGGTTTCCTCCTCATTTGAAAAACCAGTGCTGAAACCATCTGTGACAAAGGCAGCCTGTCTCCCCAAACTCTGCATTCTGGCATCTGAGCACCCCCAGCCAACAGTTTACATTGTCCTCTGTTTATCCCTAAGTGAAATTTGATAGATTTTACCTGGGAGACCCAAAATAGCTGAGGATGTGGTTATCAGAGGCCACTCCTTGGGTGATACTGCTGAAGATGATAAGAATTGCCTCTCTTCAAGCCCACAGGTCTTTCCTTTAAAAGACAGGGTCATGGCTGCAGAAGGTTTTCCCTGCAGCATCCTCAGCCCTGTGGTCTGCTACAGCAAAGGTCTTCTCTTCAGCCTTCAGAGGGAGAGGTATGGAAACAAATACATGGTGATTTCCCTCTGTCTAGGAGTGGCTTTGTTGGGAAGTGATAGATGTAGCTATATCTGGTTAAATTCTGATTTAAAGTTTGAGAACTATGCATATGTCAAAAATGTACATTGCCTTCCAGTCCTTTGTTTTTGTTACACATATGAAATGTTTCTTTCATCTCTCAATATCTGCCAGTTAAAATTTAAAAATAAAATACTAGCTATACTGAAAGGCAAAGGTGTTCTGCAGGATTGCTTGAAACTGTTAAAAATTAGGTCAATGTTCTCTCATAATTTTGCAGATTGTTTATATTGTGATCATGACTGAAAATATTCTAGTGGTTTGAGGTATATTGTTACCTCTGGTAATGAAGCAGATAGTGAAAGATGCAGCAATATCAAAACAATTTTTCAGGCAATTGTCTGCTTATAGATGGTTTCATTCCAGCTCTTCAATAGCCCTGTGGTAACTAAAGAAATTTTATCTGTAAAAGTAATGCTAAAAAACACCCTCTCCTGTACTTTCAGCTCTTCATAATCCAGTGTAGTGGCTGGAAATTAGGAAAACCATAATAACGTGACCTGTTTGCCAGGTCAGTCCTGGATGACAAATGACTCCATAGAAGGCTGTTTCCAGCTCTTTGGAAAAAAACAAAACCACTCTCTGATTTTGTCCAGTTTTGTTTAAAAGTTCTCTGTCAGGGTGGCTTCTCTCACTCTCTCTGGGAAACCTTGCTGAAAGCAAGACCTTCTGAATTTCACACTATGTACAGTCTGTGACTTATACAGATAGCTCCACCTCGCGTTCAATCCTGTCACAGAAGCCCCTGGGATGGGCATTTGCTTCACTCATTCACTACCCCCTGTGGTGAATCCTGTAGAGCCACCTACATTACAGCCTAAAAATCCAATGCTTGTCCAGATGGATGTATCCCAAGCACTTTCCCCAGTCTTTATGGCAGTGAATAGGCTGACTTTTCTCCTCTACCACACAGAGCTCACTTTTTGTAAGTCTGTGGAGAATGGGTCTTCTTTTCTAGGATTGCTGGGCTTTACACTTTCTTCATTCTGGAGGGAAAGCTGGTGTCCAGGGTAGGGGGGAAAGGAGTACAACCACCAAGTGATACAGCGTGAATTTCTGCTATCATTATAAATATTTATTAACAGGTCCTGTAAAAAATGAGGAAGATGCTGAAGATTTGCTGTTCTCTCCTCTTCCTAAGTTTGCTCAGTGGGCAACTGAGTGCCAATCCTGGACTCAAAGTGAGGATCACCCAGAAGGGGCTGGAGTATGGTATGTGTGATGTTCTCAGGAGCTGTCAGTGGCATTGCCTTGAATATTGATATGATAAAGGAAATAGGGCAGTAGGAGTAAATGACCCCATGACAGGCTAGAAAGGAAAGTTTAGGAGCACAAAAGAGCAAAATCAGTAAGGTGTTTGACAGCATTGTACATCATATCAAGGTTCATCTGACCTCAGATACTGAATCAGTTAGTTCAGCTCTTGCCATGACTAGGAGTGAGAGCTGAAATAGCACTGCTGGGTCCCAAGTGAGATACCACCTTCTTGCTGATTCTGTGGCCATCACATTTCCTAAGCCAGAAACACATAACTCTAAACTCCCAGGCACTATCAAAGGCAACTGAACTGATCATTGTTTTCCTGTAGCCAAGGAGGTTGGGCTGGAAATCCTGAGGCAGAATATGGAGAAGGAGCGTTTCCCTGATTTGACTGGCCGTGAGAAATTTGGGCTTGGTAATGTCAAATACAACATCTCAAGGTAAATAGTCTCTCTGGGGGAAATTTGTGTTTGATTGAAATTTGAATGTTGTGTTCATTCTGACTTATTAAATCCATTAAAAAAAATATTTTCTCTCCCTTTTCTCTCTCATGCTGTAGGATACATGTTACTGCTGTTGAATTACCCAATGCTTCCATCTCCCTCCTACCAGGGTCTGAGATAAAATTGATGATTGGAAATGCTTCTCTAACCATCGATATGAACTGGAACATAAGGACCTGGATGTTGTATGTACAGCTTTGCATGTACTGGGATTTTTTTCTTGATTGATAATACAAAAATCCAAATTTTAGTTTATTCTTGTGGCCCCTTCATTGTAAAGGTGCTCTTTATCAGCAGGCAGCAATAACCTAGGAGCACAGACTGCTGCTTCTCAACAGGTCTGCTGGTGGGAGACAAGCCCTGCCGCCTCAGACATCAGCACTGATAAAGAGCCCATGGCTGAGAAGCACTGCTGCAAATAGCACAGGACTGCTGCTCTAGCTGAATGCTATCATTGTCCAGCCTGCCAGCTAATGACACATTTAGAAAAAAACAGTAGTGTGGTGGACCACAGTCCAGTATAATAAACCCTCATAGTGCAATCATGCTATTAGAAACCCTCTGCTATGCCACCAAGAGGTACAGTTCAAAAGCTGATGGAAAATGGCTGAGCAAATGGCAATATCCTTAGAGCAGCCTCCACACCTTCCTAGTCTCAGGCTGTTTCAGAGGAAAGAAATCCCTCTTCCCTTCCCTACAACCCACATTACCTATATTGCTAAACTGACTGAATTACAGCTGTCTGCAGTTCTGCCAGGGACAGTAGGGCTGTGTGCAGGGGGAGGGGACCTGAGAGATGAGGGGGGTGACACAGCAGGAGGCACAGTGCCTTCACTAGCAAGCACCCACACGGGCAAGCAAAGCAGATGACCAGGACCAGCTGTGGGTCCATATCACCAGGCAATTCCATAGTGAAGAGGTGGGGTTTTATTCAGTTTTTATTTATTTTCACTTGATGCAGCAAGGACAGTGGAAGAGGCACAGTGCACATTTCAAAGGTGTTTGTTACTGCAATATTTTCAACACCCCTGGATAACACAGGCCCTACGTCAATATCCCTCACCAGCTGCCGGACAACCTCTGGTGACATCGATATAAAGCTGAATGGGAAAACTGGGTAAGTGGAAGAGATCTGTATAAACTGACAAAATAACTGTCAGTGAATGGCACAGAGACAACTTCACAAATTAGGGCACACAGAATTGCTTTTAGGCATCATAAGGCACCACAGGTGAAAACTACGGCCCTAATACAGCATTAAAATGGCCAACATTGATATTTGTCCTTGTATTTACACACAGTAGAAAATAGACAGAATCAAGCAATCCCTTGTGCTTCTTCAGCACCCACTTCTTACAAACTTCTGCTCTAATCTTCAGCTTTAGGTAGAGATTACAAGCTTGTACTGTGCTTCACTCCTCCTACTAACAGTGCTATCAAAATCGAACAGAACCAGACTGTCAGTAAAGTGTCTGGGTACAACTGCATGAAACAGTATCTCATTATTTTCTTGTATTTCTCTCACTGTCTGAATAAACACTCTTGTCACCTGTTTGGAGGGTTGGTTTTGTTTGTTTATTTTTACTTGTTTTGGAAGTTCCTAGTGCAGAGATTATTTTGTACATTTATGATGGTGGAACTATAAAGAAATCCCTTTTTCATAAATATTAATTTATCCAGGCTGAGATGCATAGTGCTGAAATTATCATCTTTTAAATGGTGGCTCTCTGACAGTTTTTACATTTCAAAAAGCTCCCATGTGTACTAGAATATCACACTAAGAGGCCATTAAATCAATGTTCTGCAGAGATCTCTGATCTCCTCCTTAATGACCATAGTACTTGACCCATTAATTGCTTTCTTCCTTCCCTCTAGCTTCCTGCATAACTTCTTTATCAAGTATCTGAAGAAACCCATTCACAGGCGCTTGGTCACTAATGTAAGCTTTTCACGTTGTGTAGGGGAGGGGTGTAAGGAGGATAGCATTCACAAGTCAATGCTGTGAATTTGGCAAAGGAAGAATTAGAAAAATAATCCTGTAATAGTCCTATTCTGGTCTGATCAGCACAGTCAATATTTTGCCAGCCAGAAATTAGTCCAGATAAAGTGACAAGATACTGACACAGCTATGTTCAACCAAGGCAGCAGTAGGGATGGAAAATGTGGTTATTTTTCCATTCCAATGCAGAGTAAGACCCTGCCTGTGTACCTACAGGCATCCTGGGGCTTGGGTCATTTTTATGCTTGGCAGACAAAACATACTGGGTGACGCATTAAGAAATTATAGTATATAAACTGACAGTATGACATTTCAGCTTCATTGTTTCAAAGGGGTGAGTAGTTCTGATGACAACCTGCCCAGGGCCACTGAGAGGAAACAGAGCTTGAGCTGGCTGTCATTCTGTCCAGGGATTTACAGTTGGACTCGCTGATCTTAAGGGTCTTTTCCAACCTAAATTTTTCCATGATTGAGATCTCTCCTGTGACACCAATATGAGATCTGCCCTCGCATTCTTTAAGGCTGTGGTTTTGTCACCCCCACCAGGCTGCCTCTGGAAACTTCCCTCTTTTTTGCAGCTGTGACATACGACATGCTTACATTGCACCAAGCAGAAACCTTGGGGATCTGGTTAGCTGAAGAGAAGCCAGATTAAGTGTTTTGAGAAACAAATGCTGCAATGTGTGTCATGCAGCAAAAAGATCTGCTAGCACACATGTAAGAGGTGCTTATACATCAATGCTAATCAGGCCATAACTTGAGTGTGCTCTTATTGTAGTCATGTCCCAATATAAGAGCTGGGATCCAGCTGATAGATGAAGACCTCCGATCACTGAATGGTGAGTCATTAGTGATACCTTTTCCTTCTGTCTTCTCTTCTGTTCAGTGAAATTCTGCCACTTCCATAACGGTAGGTAGCTGCTTAGCACTGCCTCCAGGAGTGGTATCAGTCCCTCTGCTCCAGCTCCTCCCTTGCATCCAGAACCACAGTTAAATAAAGGCTGGGCTACTTGAGTAAGAAATATGTTTCTAAGAGCCAAGGACTTGGTAGCAATGCTCAACTTGCAAGTGTGGCAGTGTGCACATCTGTTGTGAGGAATGCCACTTAGAGACCACACAGTACTAGTGCTGAGGCAGTTGTCGCTTACCATGCTCTGAGTCCTCCTGCACACACTGCACTTTACAAGCTGGAGCCTGCTCTCCTAGCCTGCCTGGAAATTAAGTTTTACTTGCCTGTTTATCAGATTTGCCAGAGACAGAATGAAAAAGCTCCTTTGCAGAAACCTTGTCACTTGAACCACTTTGGATTGGATTTGCAGGCATTTAAGACACCCCAAGTGTTGGTCAGCTACCATGTGCAAAACACAGGTAGCTAAGCAGATCAGGCACCCTCCTTCTGGAAAAGTATTTGCAAGTTACAGGCACTTGGGATGCTCTTAGAACTGCTTGACAAGAAATCCTAACACCTGCTTGTGCCCTGAAGCACCACTATGACCATCTTCTTTTTTGGGTTAGACCAAACTTACTTTCCCCAATAGAAAACAATAGAGAAACTAGAAAAAGTGCTTTACAGAAGGTCGCAGTAGAAACCTTAGGTCAAATCAAATCTTAGGTCAGAATGCACTTTAGGAGGTCCCTGGCTGTATTTTTTCCCCACTCTCTGGAACAATTTGTGTCATTCTCTTTGAGAAACTGACTTAGTTTTAAGTATACACAAAATTATTTCTGTATTTTTTGTAATATTCTGTGTCTTATCTGCTACCCTTACAGCTGTAATGCAGATTGATGATTTGGCTGAAGTAGACTACTCCTTAAGTAGCTTGCCAACAGTATTCCAACCATTCATTGACCTGGACTTAAAGGTACTTGCCTGTAGTGCTGTTTGCCTATATTGCTGTGGGTTCCATTATTCTATGAGACACTTTCTGAGATGACTGTGATTGTTGTTCTGAACATAAAGGCTCACTTCTCAGAAGACAGACCTTTAAAAGCATTATTGCATTTGTTGCATAATAGTTTGTAACTATTATGCAACACTAACTAGAATGTGAAATTAATTTAAAAGCCATATCCTTTTCTTTAAACTGCTGTTGAGTTGGTTGTAAAAAAGAGAGAGCAGTTCAAGTTGACTAAGCAAGACAGAAGAAAAGGGAAAGGAAAGAAAAAAGGTATGTAACCTCATCTTTCTCTCACTGTTGATTAATAGCTGGGACTTCATTGTTCAGTCGGTCAGGGTAATATTTCTATACATGGGACTAACTAGATCTGTTAGATGAGTCTGCTGTCAGATGAGAGAGAAGAAAGAGCAAGACTGTCAGAGCAAGAATGAAGCCCCTGGCTTCTTGAATGGGAAGGCAGAAGACCCTTTCAAAAGGGTGGAGCCCAAGGAATGCTGCTGAGTCTGAGGACTTGAAAGTTTATTTAAAATTAAAGAAAAATTCTCCTTATGTACTGAAACTAAAATCATACTAGTTCCTGATTCTAAAATGACTTCATTGTCATTCTGTATAAGGTGATTTGATTGAGGGTGGTTGTCATTATTATAGTATCTGACATCCTTTATTAAGTTTAAGGTGCCTTGTGCTTGGTGCTCTACAAAGGCTGAATGAAAAGACAGTCGTGTCACAAAGATCCTATAAACTATTAAAAAAAGGACCACAGGGAAATAAAAGAGGTGGAAACAAAAAGGAACACAAAGTTAGTATCTGCTTGTATGGTAGACACTGGTATCAGCACACCAGCTGTGCAGCTGCTGTCGAACTCTTCTGAGTATTGCAGCAACTAGAGTTTAAGCAGACACTTGAATCAGACGAAAGATGTGAAATCATGGCTGTTCCAAGAGCTACTCTCCCACATAAATGGGGAAATATACAAAGACTGGTATATACAGCAAGTGAGGATTGAATAGAGAGATCACCAATTGTGATTCAGCACTCTGTAAGCATTTTGATATCCTTAGGAGGCAACAGGAACTTTAGAGCTAGATGAGAAAAATAAAGACAGACAAAATACATTTGAGATGAAACAGGAGAACTAATAATATGGACATAAAAAACTTTAACCTTTAAATGTCTTCATCACTTTCAGTCAGTTTTTCTTTCTTGTTTCATCTGGATGCATTTGGAAGTATTAGGTCTGCAAGGCTTGGCCAATATGAAGGGTAATGCAGAAGACAACATAGGCATTTTAGGTTTGACTGACCCAACTTTCCTCTCTCATCAATCTTTTGTCTGCACAAGTTATTAGCTTGATTCTGGGCAGAATACAGTGCTGATTTTGACCAAGAAAGACCTCTGGTTTTAGAGATCAATTTTCTAATTGATACCATTGGATAGTTCTTAAGCAGCAGTTCTCAGATTTGAATTCCTGGAGATGAGGAAAGGAGAAAGTAAGGCATTTCAAAAAGGAGGACCACTAGTCGTGTTCTTCATGCAATATTTAGATGCTTAATGAAAGGATGATCTGAGGTGGCAGACTGTCCTTGGTAGGTGACCAGTATCCCAAAAGACAGATGCTGAGCCTCATCTGGGAAGATGTCCAAATGCTGGAACTTGTCTTCACCACCAGGCCTTCAGGGTGTTCTACAAAGCCTGCATACTCATTTATATACCAAATGAATAGCCTGGGCAAAGTCAAGGAAAGTAGCATTCATTGTCTGCAGTCATGGTAAAGTTGTGTTTTGACTG
>VXBQ01014799.1:575452-606058 GCA_013400175.1 Phainopepla nitens | reverse complement strand
TGCCGCCGCGAACGGGGGCGGGTTGTCCCGGTCTGCCGCCGCGAACGGGAGCGGGTTGTCCCGGTCTGCCGCCGCGAACGGGAGCGGGTTGTCCCGGCCTGCGTGCCGCCGCGAACGGGAGCGGCGCGGGCGGTCACCGCCGGCTCTAGCACGGCCCGGCCCAGCCCTGGGGGTGGGCCCGCTCGTGCCGGCCGCGCTCTGTGCTCGGGAGCGTCCCCTGAACGCTGCTCTCGCAGTTCCCGTGGGGGTTACTGTGTGCCTGGGCCTGTTCTCTGTGCGGCTGGAGTGCAGGGCTGGATGCGAGCTGCCGGCTGGGCTGGAGGGAGCACGCTGCTGTTGTTAACACAGACCCCACGCTGCTATTACAAAAGCAGAGGTTGGTCTTCAGTGAACTAAACACCGCATTTAATGAAACTGCAGATTGTGCACAATGCCAGGCTCTTTATACCAGATTAGAAGTCTTGTCGGTGGCCGACTTCTTTTTTACCAGTGTTTTAAACAGCCTCTTTAGAAGGTGTTTCATTGAGATTGTTATGGTACATTATCAGATAACTTTTTTTTAAAAATCTTTTTCAGGTGCGGGTGGCTTCTTGCCTGCTATGAAACAGATTGGGAATGTGGGTGCATTGCCTGGCATTGTTCACGTGAGTATCTGCTGTGAAAATCTGCTCTTTTTCTGTTCCTGTTTGCCTGAGATTATTGCATTCCAAATGGGAAGTCTCCCATGAGAAGAGGTATGGACCAAAGTTCTTCTCAAGGCAGTTTGTGTGTTAGGAACCTGTGTCTAACCTGTGAGTAAGGAGTGCTTGTAAGGGCAGGCTGCAAAACTAAGCTGTTAGAAAGGGAAGTAGCTGCTTACTTCATTGTTTTTCTTTTGACCTACAGCTTTTCATGCTGTTTCAGCTTCTTGACCCAGCTTTCCTCACTGTTCATACTAACTGCTTGTTGGTTTTGAATTGCCTCTGCTCTGAAATACATGGAGAAGTATGGAGAGAGCAGGAGGTGGTACTGTTATTGTTACTAGCCTCATGAGTAGTGAGCCCTCACATGCACTCAACACTGCCTTCCCTCACCCTATGCCTTTTTGGAAGCAAAATATCAGATATAATGATGCAGGAGGAAAATGCTTACCTGTGACTCTTTTTCAGGAAGTGCAAAGTGTGATGTGGAAATGATCTTTTTCGCATCCAATACTGCATATATTTAATAAGTAACAACAGAATGTTTTTAATTGTCTCTTCTGGCAGAAGTTTTGAATTTATGGATGCAGTAGAAGCCAGACCATCATGCTGTTAAATGCCTTAGGGGTCAGGTCAAGGTGGAGTAAGGAAGAATAGTAACAACCTGCTAAAATGGGAATTTTGGGTGGTGGTTTGTAGAAGAGGTGCTACAATCATCTACATATTCAAACCTTCACTTTTTCTTTCCAAACCAAAGATATCTTAGTGATGGCAGGGAGAGACAGAAGAAGAAAAAATTCCAATTCAAAAGTACTATTCACTTCAGTTTGTGGTAGCACTTTAATAGACATTGAAAAGTTCCAATTTCCGATAACTTTCTGGGTGCACAGGGTGTTTGCTTCAGAGATCTGCTCTCTGCTTTGTTTGACTGTCCTGTAAGGACAGGAGATTAGATCCTCACCTGAGTTGATGTGTTCACTGCACCTACTTCTGAACATCCATTCTCTTTTTGTTATATTTGTTTGCAAATGTGACAGCTGCTGCCACAAGGCAAAGTATAACCAAGGTGACTCCGCAGCATCAAGTTTCATAAAGCTTTAAAATTGCCTTTCAGAGATCAATAGGCCTTCCAGATGTCCATTCTGGCTATGGATTTGCTATTGGCAACATGGCTGCCTTTGATATGAGTGATCCTGAAGCAGTGGTTTCACCAGGTAAGGATGGCTGAATTAACCTGCTCTGAGAAATACCTGGGAGGACATAAAAATACTTTTCAAAATGGCAGGACTTTACAGTACTTCACATTCAGAAACAAAGCAAAAAATATGAGAATTGTAGGGAGTTAAGGGGTGCTTAATTCTTGCACTTAGAGTCTTTATTCTTTATGGAGCAGGTAGTTACACTGAGAACAGCTAAACAGTACAGGGAGAATTGCAGCTTGGACTTGTGATATCCCTCAGTTTTGAAGTCTTTGGCCTTGGGATTTTACCAGATTGATAAAGAACTGACTAGTTTCTTTGAGTAGTTTGAAAACATCTTTTGAGGATATTTATACACTTAAATAATGACCTTACAGAATGTCTGTCCTTTTAGTAAACACCCAGCTCTTTTGTTACTGACAGTCTGAAGCTTGTATGGTTGTCCTGAAACATGGTACTCAATGTTTCAGTTTTCTTTGATCAGTTCATATGTTCCTGATTAACTCAGACCCAAGGTCTCTTAGTTTGGTGTCTCCTCTCTAACATTAGTAATATCCGAACCTTCATACTAAAGGTGGCATGATTATCTTTCACATTTGGCATTACCTTACAGAATTTATTATTATAAATAGTAAGAGTTAGGCCAAATACCAAGAACTGAGGTTTAATATTCCTTGTAAGTATTTATTGCTTCTTACAACTATTTATTATTTATTCCAATGAAGATTCAAAAAATAACTTATTTTTAGGGATTGCGTTCAAGAACATTTTATGTCAGGGAGCCATTCTAAGGTCTGTCACTTTTCTTCTGACCTGAGGCAGCAGAACAAGAACATTCTCTCTACTTTCTATGGGCTATGTGTTTTATAATTGTGTCCACTTCTTTTTGTCAGCTTGCTGGAGTAACTTTTTAAACAGAGAGCTCTGTAGGCAATCCTACAGCTATGTCTTGAAGTCTGAGGCTTCATGTAAATCTGTTAAAACGAAGCTTAATGCAGGTCTGCTTTCTTTTGCCCAGTATTGTGTCCCAAGAAAAGGAGTGAGATTACAGCCTTCAGTACACGCTGCCTGACACAGCTTTTTTCCACTTGTAGGTGGTGTCGGCTTTGACATCAACTGTGGTGTCCGCTTGCTGCGGACAAATTTGGATGAAAGTGATGTGCAGCCTGTGAAGGAGCAGCTCGCCCAGGCCATGTTTGACCACATTCCTGTTGGTGTCGGCTCCAAAGGTGTCATCCCCATGAATGCCAAGTAAGAGAACGCGCACACATCACTCAAGGGGGCATCTCTGTTTGTTTTGGTGCAAGATTTGTCAGTGGGAGACTTCAGAAAGGAAAAGTAATTCTAAAATGCTTTCCGTTCTTTCTGCATGTGTGCTTTACCAGGACTGGCATAATCATCAATGCACAGTCAGCTCTTTCTTTCCCCGTGTAAACCCCTTAAAGGTTCTGGCTGGGCTCTCATTTCTTCTGACAGAAAACATCCATGAACATAAAGGTCTTTTTTGAAAGGGATGAGAGATGGGATTATAGATAGAAAATAGGATGTTTCCCACCCAGCAAAGAGGAAAAAGTGATGACATACCAAAAGTTAATGTAATTATAGAGCTTGATTTTCATTAAGTATTAAGAAGCTGGGCTTGTTGTTAGGAGAGTTGGGGGCTGACCATACCATAATAGGTTGGATGGGATCTTTTGAGGTCATCTCATCCAACTCTTTGTAGGAAGGGTCTAAATCTAAAGGTAGGTCTAACAAAAGCAATGGCATCAAGTTGCTCAAGGCCATATCCAGTGGAGTTTTGAGTATATCCAAGGATAATCATCTTATGTAGGTATTTGATAATTGCAGGGATTTGGAAGAGGCACTGGAGATGGGTGTGGACTGGTCTCTCCGAGAGGGCTATGCCTGGGCAGAGGACAAGGAGCACTGTGAGGAATATGGAAGAATGCTACAGGCTGACCCCAACAAAGTCTCTTCAAGGGCAAAGAAAAGGGGCCTGCCTCAGGTAATGTTATGTTTTGGGAGGGCTGTGCATGCTCCCAGGGTTCAAATGTAACGTGTCTTTTCTTGAAACTGTCTAGCATTTCTGGACAGGGGAAAGGTGAGGTCATTTCTGAATAATTCTTGACAGAGCTGCAACAGAAGAGAATAATACTGGGCGTACCCAAGATCCCTGGGGGTATCAGGTTTTCATCTGTTAACACCTGGTACTGGAATTTATATTGGGTGGCATTTCCACATCCAGGTGTATTTTGTTTTGAGGAGATAGGCAAGTTAATGTTCAGCTTTCATCTGTGTTTGCTCAGCAAGTTAACAGCAGAGCAAGAAAAGATACAATAATAAATGGAACTAGCTCATAATTGAATCACAGGTTAAGAATTTGATTTAATTTCTGTATATAGTGTCTCACTGCTCTGTGTGGAACAACTTGAGATGGCTATACTAGTGGTACACTTGGAAAGCTTTCTTGTATATTCTTGAAATTAATTTATATTATTCTTTATTAATTGGGGTGGTGCAAAATTACAGCATTTTAACCTCAAAATAATGTTACGTACCCAATTTTCACATTTGCCTTGCAAATAAGCGATCATCTGTTACAGAATTGAAAAAAATTTGGGCTTGGAAATGGAATACCTTGTTTTAATCTACTGAAAAGTTTTAAGTACCTAATTAGCAAAATGTTGTGGCTTCTTTGTGGAGTTATAACCAAGTATAAGACTGTTGGTTTTGTTTGCACAAACTGAAGATGAAGTTTCTATGCTCTTCCCATCCAGGCCAAAGTAAGTTGGAAAAAAGTGGCAGCACAGTCTGTGTGTAGATCCTGGTCCTTTTATTTAATCACACTCTTGTTCCAACAGCACAGGTAGTTACAAATTTTAACTAAAAGGAAAGTGGTGATGCTACTATGTTCTACTTCCCTGCAGTTTACATGGGAATATTTTTTCCCCAAAATAAACCTTTTCTAAACCCAAAACCTTGCCATAGCAATGTGCCCTATTGCCTGTTGCCATAGTTCTCCCCTGGCTGCTTTCCCTTCCCTTCCCTGTCTGATCAGTGTGTTGTGATTGGCAGCTGGGGACCCTGGGAGCCGGAAATCATTACGCCGAGATCCAGGTGGTGGATGAGATCTACAACGAATATGCTGCCAAGAAAATGGGCATTGACCACAAAGGGCAGGTGTGCGTGATGATCCACAGTGGAAGCAGAGGGCTGGGCCACCAGGTTGCCACAGGTATGATCTGACTGGTGGAGCTACCTGGAGTGAGGCAAACTCCTCAGCGTGGTCTTGTCACCGACAGCAAGCTCCAGCACCAAAGAGCATTTCTTGCAGTGAATTGCTGAGAGCATCCTGAGTTGCCTGGTCAGGTGCTGTCTGTTTGCAAACAAGTGATAATGTTCTGCCACAGATTTGTTTCTGCATTTGAAAAATAGCCTTGGGCTTGACCACTGGACAGATGAGTTCAGTTTTGGGATATAAATTACAGGCACCCATGTTAATCTCAAAGATTGCAGCAAAATTAAGAAGTCACTCAGACTTACTGTGTTTATCTCCCAGATGCACTGGTGGCTATGGAAAAAGCTATGAAACGGGACAAAATCATAGTGAATGATCGCCAGCTGGCGTGTGCCAGGATTGCCTCTGCAGAGGGACAGGATTACCTGAAGGGAATGGCAGCTGCTGGCAACTATGCCTGGGTTAATCGCTCTTCCATGACTTTCCTAACACGACAGGTAGGAGCAGAGTTGTCTCTGATGCAAATATTTTTGCTGCACATCTGCTTTATACCTATGTCTAAAGCTTTATCTGCTTTAGACATAGAGAACAAAGAGTAGTTGCACTGTTTAACTTAATTTCATTTTTATGTTTCTTAAACGGTTCGGTTTTTTTTTTCCTGGAGAGACTTGCACAAGGCTGCAGTTCCAACAATCTGCTTAAAACCTCTCAACATCGCTGGATTGTACTTGGCAGAAGCCACTTATGCAGTGTTTTTGAAAATGCCTTGAGTTGGAAAAAGAAGATAGAGGAAAACTGGGGGTTTTGTTACTAAATCTGGGGGTTTTTGTTGCTAAAGCCAGCTTTTCAGAGTTGCACAAATTTGCCTAATTGATACCTGACTGAATTACAACAGGAAGCTGCCAGTGGGCAGGGAAACAATCTTGGCAGTCCACTACTGTCATTCTCAGCACTGTTGTTTTCAGTTCCACCTGGCTGAATTGTGATGCTCTTGTCTCTCACATCCTGATTTGCTCTCTTTTTAGGCCTTTGCCAAAGTCTTCAACACAACCCCAGATGACCTTGACATGCACGTTATCTATGATGTGTCTCACAACATTGCCAAGGTGGAACAGCACGTAGTGGATGGAAAGGAGCGGACTCTGCTGGTGCACAGAAAGGGATCAACCAGGGCCTTCCCTCCTCACCATCCTCTTATTGCTGTTGATTATCAAGTAAGTTTGGCTTTGGGAGAAAGAAAGAGAATTCTGGATTGATCAGACAATTTTAGAGTCCGTAGCAAATACCTGAATGCTGTGAGTTTGTTTTTTAAGGTAACAGCACTGGAACCCTGGTGGGATGGCAGTGTTCTGCTTGTGTGTGTGTTAGATCTTTGGGACACTGAGCTCCTGCTTCTCTTCCACACCCAGAATGGTTGGAACAACATGAAAGGAAAGAAATCCTTTATGCCAAGGGCAAGATTCAGTGGTTTGCCTTGTCTGTCTGTTGGACACAAGACTTTTGATCTACTGGTCTGCATCTTTCAGTGCAGCTAGTTTTCTAGAATCCTTGATTCCAGGCACCTGAGACAACCAGAGATGCTCTCAGGGAATGTTAATCTGACCTCCTTTTCTGGAGATATTCTTTCTCTCAGACTTTATTTAAGAATGAGTTTTTTCATCTTTTTCTTACAAATGAATGCTTTGCATCCACAGCTGACTGGACAGCCCGTTTTGATCGGCGGCACGATGGGCACCTGTAGCTATGTCCTCACTGGCACAGAGCAAGGCATGACTGAGACCTTTGGAACTACTTGCCATGGAGCTGTAAGCCAAGAAGTTATTTCAGGGAAGGGTTGGGATGAGACTGTCATCCAGAGAACAAAGTTGTGGAAGGGTCTTCCAATGTGTGATTCATCTGTTGGTCATACAAGCAGAGAGTAGCCTTGCCAGTAGTCCCTGCCCAGGAGGACTGCTAGGTAGAAGTCTTTGTCACTTACCAAGTAGCTGTGACTACTTCTGCAGAAAATTTAGGGGATACTGTGTTTTATAAGGCAGATGTTTGGATGAAGATGTGGAGAATAAGCTTCTTTCACGTAATTCTGATACCTCTGAGCTAACGAGGGGGGTTAACTGGGCTGAGGCTGTCTGTATAAAACTCCTCACTAGTTAGAACATATTTCCTCCCCCGTTATTCATAGTGTGTGACAATGATTGAGGAGGAGAAGTATCTTCCAGTAAGTTCCAAGTCCTGAACACTGTTTGGTTTGGGTAAAAAGACACTTGCAGATGAGTGTGTTACACAAATGAAACTTTCCTAGCCATCATACCAGAGGTGTGATTTTGCAGGAGCCTGTGACCTGAAGGCTAAATTCATTTCCTGTATTGAAGTTTACTGTGGCCTGTGCTCTCAGTCATTCTGTGTTTGCTTATAATGCAATAATGGTTTTTTTTTTTGATGAAAAAGAGTTTTGTTTTTCTAAACTGCTACAAAAAATAGAGCTAACAAAACTGTTGGCCTAGGGTCGTGCACTGTCTCGAGCCAAATCTCGACGGAACTTGGACTTCCAGGATGTATTGGACAAGCTGGCTGACATGGGCATTGCCATCCGTGTTGCTTCTCCCAAACTGGTCATGGAAGAAGTGAGTTTAGTACTTTGTTATCTTAGAGGAAAAGGGGGTCTTGCTCCCTGGCTGAATGACCCTCCCTGACCTGATTTTTTGCAGCGCTAAGCGATTGCCAGTACTCTAAATATGCAGCTTATGTGATTTCTGATAGAGCTGTCAATTTTTTTGGAAAATGATATGAAGTGTTCTCTATTCTAAAAGCATGCTGAAAGGGGAGATGCCTGATTGACAGGTTTTGGGGGGTATGTGTTTTCCTCTTATGGCTGGTGATAGGGATAATTGCTATCTTTGTGTGAGCATTTAGAGAAGTAGCTATGTTTTATGGATTTTCTTCTTGAATGATGTTATCCATGCTTTAAATTTCCCTACACTGCAGCTTTCATGTAGATTAGTAGCAGCTTGAAAGATCCTCTTTTAAGATGAACTCCTATTTTTGTTTAAGAAGAGAACTCTGAATGTTCAGAAAACTTTGAATATTATGACTTCCAGGTCCTCTGCATTAACGTGAGCATGTCTTTTCTGTTCACAACCTCACTCATAAAAGTATTAATCATTGGCAATATGCTTTTCTGGGTGTTGGTGTTATATGATATTAAAGTCTCTAAGAGCAGCTTCCTTTTCAGAATAGAGACCAGAGGGAGAGGCTCTAGAATTAAACCTTAACTGCTGTCACTAAGGGGCAGTGAAGATAAAACTCAAAGGCTTGTAAAGAAGAATCTGGAGTCACTTCCTACTAGATAATGAGGCTTGACATTCTCACATGCTGGGGCACTGATTATCTGAAAAACTGGATTAAAATAGCTAATATTTTTGTCTGAAATATGATGACAGCTTATTTGGAAAGCTACATGTTTTACAGATTTTTTAGATACTTAAGGTGGACGGGTTCTCAATATGTTCACTTAGTTCTACACCCTCCATTTATATGGTTATTTTTGTGAAGTGTGGGTTTCAAAAGCCTACACCTGACTTCCTGTGACTATGTGTTGTTTATAGTTTTGTCTTTCTTTTTTCCCTCCAGGCACCAGAGTCTTACAAGAACGTGACTGATGTGGTTAACACCTGCCACGAAGCTGGCATCAGCAAGAAAGCCATTAAACTGAGACCCATTGCTGTTATAAAAGGCTAGGAACTGACAAGGCAGTGATGTCTCCAGGCCTTACACAAAACTGACTAGAATTATCATCTTCCCACACCTCTTGGACTCTGTAGGATGCTCAAATATCACATTCCTGTTCTGGAAACACAACAGCTGAGGATACACCTATTTTTAACCACCTCTAGCCATAATTAATGCCCCTCCTCCTTGTTATATGGCATTTTTTTCTTGTGAGGACAGGGCAAAGAAATAACTAAGTCTTGTTTTTTATATGCAGTCTTTCCTCCATTTCCCTGCTCAGGCAGGGCTTCAGACTTGCCTGAGTTGTCACTAAGTGCTGTGCTGCAAGGCCACCTCCTTCAGTGAAGGTGGTGTATGAACCAGACCTGCTGTCTCCACACCTGAGTGCCTGGGGCTCTTTCTGCATATGGAAGTACTCTGATAGACAAGATGTTGCCCTTGTGGGCAGGGAGAGGCTGCCCTGTTTGCAGATACCTTTATGCAGAGTCTGTACTGTTGCATATTTTGTGGCAATTGGGTAAGAAGTCTGGAGTTGGGAGCAGTCTCCTGCTCAGTTTGAGGGAGGCTATCTAAGTTTGAGACACAATCTTACCCCAGTCTCTCTCATTTAACACAGCACCTGGTGAACTTGGCTCAGGACAAGTAGGCATTCCACAGTCTTTTGGAAAAGCTGAGTAGAACTGAGTATGTTGCCTTGAGAGGTTTTGTTTGCCTAGTAAAAGTTGTGACTTAACTTAGAGATATGCTAATCCAACATTTTAAAAAGCTCTAAGCATGTGAAAGTTGGGTTGGGTAATGCTGCTCACTGTGTCCCCCAGCTCTGATTTAAGGGAGTTCCGTTTCAGGGTCACGCCCAGCGCGATGGGATTTGCAGTGTTTCTCTTACATTCATTAGCCAAGGCTGGAGGGGAAGCTGACCATCCCCGTGGATCATTTTGGGGGACTGCAATAAAATGGGAAGATGGATGCGGCAGTGTATCTTTGTCATGTTTATTCTGTGTACTCAAAAGCTGGCAACAGACATTTTAGCCACATAGGAGCTTGAAACTCATTGCATTTTGTGACTTCAGATGATGGGCCTTGCAAAGGACGTGCAGATGGCAGAATTTTTGCAGGATACAAGGAAGGGCAGTGCAGTGCTGTTTTCCCAGCTGGGTTATGACAGGAGTGTGATGGTTCTGACGGGTCCTTGCAGGCCGTGCTGAGCCCCCCGGCTGGATGGGGATGGCGCCTGCCTGCAAGGCTGGATGCCGGCACAAGAGGGCAGCTGGAGGGAAATAACACCCCAAAGCAAGAGTGGAGCCCTGCCAAGGACTTGTGTAAGGGGAGCAGATAGTGATTGATGGACTGCAGTGCCTTTGAATGAAACATCCCTTTAAGTTCAGCACCTTAGAAGGCATAATGGTATTTCACTGTTGTAATCACTTCGTTCTTAAGGGTTTTTTAGGTTCAAACACTGTTTGTGCAGGTTCAGAAGCAGCACATGTACTTACGGGCACTGCTGTGAGTTCTTGTGGGTCCGAACTTACAGCTTCTTGTTTCCCTCTCCTTTCTTCAGTGGAACAGCTCCAGATTGCCATTTCAGAGGTCTGAGACATGCTTGCTGAATTTGAAACAAAAATCATTTCACCTAGAAATGTGAATTAGCATCCAGTGACTGAAAGAAAAATTGGTCTCAAATCTTCTGCAGAAGCCTATGTTCCTTGCAGAAGTTTGTCTATAAATACTTCAGCTTCTTTGATGTGGCATGTAAGGGAACCTTTAAAAAAATCACATTTAAAAATAAGCATTTCACAGACACAGTTCTTCTTTCAACTTCTACTTACTCTTACCATTAAGGGACAAATTTTTTACTTAAGCAGAAATCATGAGTACCATGGAGGTGCTGTCATATGGATGGGATGTATGCCTTAAGTCCTCTGATCATTAGTGTTTAAGCACTGGCATTCAAAACTGCAAGAAGAGCTGTCAGTTTTGGTTTCCTGTTGCAAAGCTGCTGTTATATGTTGTGCTGTATGAAGTCAAGTGCTGGTTTCCTAGCCACCTAAAAAAGTAAGGAAAAACGTGAGATGTCTCCCAGTTCTTTGTTTGAACCAGGATTTTTTTTCCAATTCAAGCCTGTCTTTTTTTCTGCAAATAGGGTTGTCCACCAACTTTTTTTATTCTGTATTTTAAAAAATAAGCTATAAGAAGTGTTAGGTAGAGAAGGCATGCAGTATTAAAATTCATGTGCTGGAATACTGGTGGATCTGCCGGAGTGTTTTGGTGACACCAAAGAACCAGTGTGATTCTTGAACTATCTCTGCTTCCATGGAAGATTACTGAGAACTCTGAAATACCTGCTGATGATGTGCTTTTCTCCCCAAAAGACTGAAAAGGCCTTGGTGAATGAGTGTTAGGGCCTGTTTTCCTTGGGATACCACAGTTAGGAGATCTGGTCGACATCTGCCCTTGGAACTGCACACTGTGCAGTGCTGCACAGTTCTGTCCAACCACAGGCACTGAGCCAACCCTGCCTAAGTTGATTCACTCTTCTGTGGCCTGCAGCAGAAGGCTTGTTGGCTTGCACTGGGTGTCTGCATTAAGTCTGCACCTTAGGGTTTGGTTGCCTTTGGGCAACTCTCAGAAAGCCCTCAGAGTGCACCCCAAGCTGGGGGTGCTGTTTGTGGGATACAGCACCAGGTCAGGGAAAGGTCAGCACTCGGCCCCTGGGCTGTGTGAGACCCTCGGGAAGGCAGTTCCTCCCAGCAGTGTTGCAAATGGTGGGGGTACCTGTGTTTCATCTGTCATAACAGATAGCAAAGCTGGGGTGCAGCCAATGGCCTCCCTTGACTTGGTCACACTTTGTGTTCTCCAGGTGCTTAACTCCCCTAATTCAGCCTCTCTCAAGGGAAACCAGATCCCAGCAAGGTAAGCTGCTGTGGTGCATTTGCACCATATTGCACACCTCACAGCTTGGGAGCCTGGTGTCTGACATACATCAGCTGATGTCATGTTTGTCACCATCCTAAGTCTCTTGGGATTTCTCTTCCCTCTGCTCTGACTTTGCTCTCCCTGCTTTAAACGCAGCTCTGCACACACCACTTCCTCCTACGCTGGTGGTCCCAGGCTGGTGTTCTGGCCCAGGAGGAACAAGTGATCTCTGACACATCTCTGGCACAGGCACTCCCACTCTCTCCTCCGCTCTCCTTTGTTCCTCTCAAACATAAACACACTTAACTGGCCTCTACTCGTCTCCCTCCACCGCCCCGGTCTTCAAAGCGATCAGACAGAGCAATATCCCTCTTGCAGCGTGTGCCAGCATGCTCCCTGCTTGCAGGAAAACTTCAGTGAAGCAGCAGGCCCTGCCTGTACCTGGCATTTGCTTTGATCTCTTGAGCCCTGTCCTAGCCTGAATGGTTTTGATCACCGGTGCTTCTGGTTTTCTGTCCGAAAAGGTGGCAGTGGGAAATGTACAGTGGAGAAGCAGGAGCTCTGCTGTCCCCAGCCAGGGAGATACTGGGTACAGGTGCTTGTCCCCTGCATCATGGGAGGAAGAAGAGGATGATAACCTCCTGGCACTCACAAACACCAATAATGATGTGGTTTCTAGTGGGGTTTTTGTTTGCAATACGTAGCAGGAGGGTAGGGGTCATGCTGAGCGATGTGTGAGGTGGGAGAGCAGAGGGTACAGAAATTCAGAAATTCCTCTGGTCTCCCGAGGCAGATGTGCAGCTTGGTCTCCTCGGGCAACCGACCATCCCCAGCCTGAGCTGCTGCTGCTGGCTTTCGCAGTGCTGAGCACAGCCCATCTTGCTGCATCCCTGTTCCCAAACCCCAGGAAACAGCTTTGGGTCATGTTGTATATATAAATTCAGAAACCAAAATAATCACTAGTCTTAATTGCAGAGATTATGAATGACCAGGAAAGGGAAATGGAATCATCTGCCAGCACTTAATTTTTTACTAGCTTAGCAAAAGACACGCAGGGGCTGGGCTGCCCTCACATGCTGAGATGTTTGAGTCAGCCTTGTATTGGAGCCTATTCCAACAAATCACCTGGTTACCCAGCTCTCAGCTCTTAAAAATTGTAAACTGTTTGTGCTTTTAATCTTAAAAAAAAAACAAACTAAAACTTGGTGGTTTTATTTTTGACTGACGCTTGTTATTGTGGTGCTTTAAATTTGTGTCATTCACAGACGAGTTATCAACCTTTAAAACCATAGGTAGGCTGGTAAGTTCCTCCACTGTTTCCCTGCCAAATGTTTAACCACTTCTTGGATGAGGACTAAAAAGGTATCATTGTAATTTATTCTTTCCCTTGAAGGTATTTATACTGTAGCTGTTGCTAAAGGGATTTTCTCCACCTCTCATAGGAGTGTTTTTGTCAGGCAGATATACAAAGGGCCCTGACAAGCACTTTCTGCTCCATTTTGAGTATTCTGAGTATCTGTGTATTTTGAATCTAACCCAGAAAGGACTTTGTCCATCCTCCTGGCACAAGCTGTGCATGTCTGCAGGGCTGGAGCCCTTTCTTGGCAGAAGAACCGCGCCTTGCAGAGGAGGAGAAAACTCTCCATCCAGGGAGCCCTCTTTGCCCAGCCCAAGATGTGGGGACTGTGCAAAGCAGGAGAGTGCCTGTGGGTGCAGGCAGTGCTGGGTGCTCTCCTACCCCAGCAGCCCCAGTGGGCACCTCCATGGCACAGAATGACCCCGGGAAGGGATCTCAGGGGGACTGCAGTACCCATGGGGCAGCTGTCAGGCCTCAGAGGGGCGAGCAGGGAGGGAGAACCCTGCTCATAGGCATGGTATGCTAGGAGCTATGCACTGCTCCTGTCTCCCACCTCAGTCCCAGGGCTATGGGGGGACCTGGGCAAGGCCTTCACAAATCCCATTAGGATAGTTCAGGCGATGTGCAGGCTGCTGACTCCTCTTCTGCCAGACCCCATAAGCTCTTCCATTAATGGGCAGTGAATGAGGCAGAAATCTTAACTTGATAGAGAAACACAAAGCCTTGCTTGTGCCAATTTTCCTTTCCTTGTCTCTCAGTCAGAAATTCCAACAATTTTATGATTATCAATAGCAGCCAAGAGCACCACTGCTGTCCCCTTTCCTCCCTTCTTCTCTGGCAGAAAGTGAATTCTCCATCACAGACCAGTCCTGGAAAGAAAAGTTCAGCTTAAGGCTCAGACATTTAAGTCCATCATGGACTTTTCCAGCCTGTACTAAGCCACTCCATCTTCTTATATCTTGGCGCTCTATTTGCCAATGAGAATAAAAATCACTTCTTTTAATCTCACTTTTTTTGGTCCTTCCTATTTAAATACAAGTCTGTGATTCAGGGACCAGATCCATCTGCACCTACGAGTGCTGCTGATCATAGTGGTAACTCTGTGGAGCATGGCCTCAGCTGTCTCACACTCAGTGTCTGCTGTCTTCTCCTGAGGCTTCAGTGCTGCTAGAGGGATGGGTTCATTCCTGTCACAGTCTAAACTGAAAGTAGGAGAGAGTGTAAGCTATTCAGAGTTTCAAGTAGTCACAGCAAAATTCAGAATAACTTTTACATAGTCTTCTGGCTAAAACACAGAGCTGCTGAGCCAGACTCTCATCTTGAGTTCAGTGTTAGTGAGTGCCTAAATTCCTCTGTGCTCATGTGAAATGCTGAACGTGCCACTCTGCTTTTGCATCTTTGTGTACTAAGGGACAGAAGCTGAGACAGTACCGGGTTGCTCCCTCAGGGTGGACCAAGGAAAGGGACAGATGCTTTCAGTCAGGAAACATTCAGCAATGGGTATCAGCATTTCACTTTATTTCACATTTCACAGTCCTGCCTGAAGAACCTCGAAAATCTAAAGATCAAATTAAAATGCTGCATGTCAGGGAAGAAAACATTTAAGGGAGGCCTTTGGCTTCAAACAAAACCCTTATGGATCAACCAGAAATTGTTTTGTTCTTCAGCTACACATGTGTGCCATGGGAACAAGCCCTTGGTGTTGTGCCATAGGAAGTGAAGAGCCCCGAGCCCCCAGCCCTGAGTCAGTGCCAGAGTCCATCTCCCCAGCACACAGGGCCCCTCACGACAGTGTCCCCTCAGCTCTGCCTTTGGCACCTGCACCCACCATCCTCCCCAGCCTCCATGGCACCACCAGGGATGAAAGGCTGGATTCACTTTGGTTTGTGTTCAAGCCACCTTTCACAGCACCTGATGGACCCATCTCCCCCCTCCCCATCTTTAGTGACTCAGCCAAAGAATTTTAATCTGTCTGTAGCTGTAAAATATAATACCAATGGAGTTGGGCTTTTTCATCCCGAAGCCATGAAACTGTTGTCAGAAGAAATTGATACACCCTAGTGAGGGGAACAAAGTGCTGCTGGGGAGGATTTGACTCAAGCTAGCACTTCAAATGGAAATTTTCCTGTTTGAAGTGGATACATCCTTCATCCCCAAACCTTTCGTTTCTGTTATGCTGCGGGAGCAAGGGCTCAGAGGGTCTGTTCACAGGAGGCTTAGCTCCTGCTCTGGCTCTTGTCTGTATGAGGTTCCCATCACCTGGCTGTGGGTGTCCTCACTGCTCATGGGAGCCTGGGAAATGTTTTTCTTGGGGTGAAGGGGCTCCTGCAGCCCAGCTTGGGAAGCCCTTGCTGCCCCAGGGCTGCAGGCTGGGAGCTCTTCACGCCTGACCAGCACTGGGCATGGGAGTCTGTCCATGTAAACACTGAGCCTATACCAGGCACTTCAATCAAATCACAGGGTCTTCCCCTTCCTTCAAAGACATCTGAAGCCTAAAGGAAATAGATCAAACATGTAAATTTGAACAGAGATTAATTATACATTTGCAACTGGAGGGGGAAGGAAAAGAAAAAAGCTATTAAAGTTTTTCTGCATTAACTATCCCTGTGGGGGTGTTTCTTTGTCTTTGCATTTGATGATACTCCATGAAATACCTGACCTGGTTCCACCAGATCTGTGGAAAAGCCTTAGAGGCTTCAGGAGACTCTGCAAATGTGTTTCAGCAGGAGGCAGACAAGGAGAAGGGAAGTGTCGGCACTGCCTCCTCAGAGCACTGGAGGAGCCTTTGTTGAGGGGCTGGAGGCTATTTCTCAGCTCCCCCATTTCAAACAAGTCTAATTATCAGTTGGATGAGGTTCAGGACACCGAGGGAGCTGCCAAATCTTTCATGAGGAGGTGAGTTTGTCCCACTGAATCTAGGATTTAAAAAAATCAGGAAAGAGGGATATAATTTAACCATGTAAGTGTTGTCTTACATCCATAATGTACCAGGTGGAATATACTCCTAGTTCTGCCTGGTAGCCTGGTGTATACACTCTTTCCCTTTGGAGCATTTGTGTTGTATTTTTTTTTATCTAAAACCTGGCTGAAATGAAGAGGCACTGGAAATTTCACTACAAAACCTATTCTCCAAAGAGCTCTAACCCAATGAGTCTCATTAAAAATTAGCAGGTGATCTTCCAGAAACCTCAACAACTCTTCAAACCTTTTGAACATCTTTTACTCTGCCCTACAAACTGCCTTTTCTTAAACCTCTCCAAGTAAATTTTAAGTAAGTCAAATGAATTTCCATTTACACATTCCATGGTGGAAGCCTTAAGCCTTCAGATCTACCAAGTCACTTTCCTAATTATTGCAGTGAAGTCACTGTCAATATTTGAGCACACTCTTGCGAACTTTGTTCTCAGTATTAGAAGTTAGGGTTAGCTGAAAAAAGGGAATGCTTGCAGAAAAGAAAAATAAACCCAAAACTGCCTCTGTTCTGTGGGCATAGCTCAGTATAAATATATTTTTTACATTATTTCCAATTATATTCTTCCAAACTGAAAACAGCCTCATTTACAGATGGCCAGAATAAAATTTTTCTTATCTGTAAAACTTAACTTCAGGTATAAAATAGAAGACGTCATCCTGATGGTTCCTGGACAGGGGTTGCTGCTGCCATTGTCACAGCTGAGTCACAGGTTACACCAGGAACTGGTACCAGGTAACACCTGCCCCTGCTCACCAGAGCCTGGTGCCTGCTCTTGTCAGTGCTCCTTGGTGTTTGCCCCACACATATCTGTGCCTACACCTGAATGCTGAATTGCCCAGCTTCATTGCTCCACCCTCACCTTATCTCTTGCAACCAAGACCCATGAGGGAAACTCACCAGTGTGAGTTTCTGAGTGTGAGCACTCAGAGGTGTTCTTCTTACCCCCTGCTTCAGCCATTGCAAGTCTGCTCACAGACCTCACTAGACTTTGTTCTTGGGAAAAAAATAATCCTGAAACTGTAATTGTGCTCCTTAAGACAGTGATCTCAGTGAAATGCCAGTAAAGTTTGCAGAAACTAACCAATGCTCAAAGAGTTCTGTCAAAAGTAAATTTAAAAATGTTTAAATGCAGCATGTTTTTCAATCACAGAGCCAGCTAATTTCATTCACCACTGTAGTGACCACTTGCACTACAGAGCAATTCAGCTATTTTGTGTTGGTGGCATTGCTGCTGTTTTGTCTTTTCAAAGCAAGCTCTCCCAACACATGCAGTT
Organism: Phainopepla nitens; assembly: GCA_013400175.1. NCBI lineage: Eukaryota > Metazoa > Chordata > Aves > Passeriformes > Bombycillidae > Phainopepla > Phainopepla nitens. The sequence continues at coordinate 588,697 of VXBQ01014799.1, read as the reverse complement.
CCAACTCAGCACCCTCATGAAACTTGCTTTTAGTAAAAATTGAACCAGCTGGTAACCGAATGAGCTTCTCAGACAGGATAATTTAAACACCACTTAATAACCTTATGCTTTATGGGCTTGTTAATGTAAATGGAAATTTTAAAGCTTTCATAGTGCTGCAAAACGCAAAGCTATGGAGCGTGCTGCACATAAACAGAGGCAAATTCCTTGCATTTGTACTGCTTGTCATGCTGACAGCTTTGGTGTGTCCTAACAGGGCCCTCAGGATCTGCACCACCGCTTGCAATGGGGCACTGCCCCTGTGAACCAGGGCTGCAGCACTGCCCAGGTGTGCTGGGAGCAAACTGCAGGGGTTGTGGGGCTGAGGGAGGCAAGAGGGGAACAGGGCAGGGCTCTTCATGGCTTTTTGCCTGGCTTCAGCAGTGATCTGCATTAGTCAGCAGTGGAATGCTCATGGCAAGGAGGATGCCAGTGGCATCGTTGTCATGGCAGCCTGGTAGAGGGATTTATTTGTCCCTGCCACCCTCACTGTAAATAGAATAGAATAGAATAGAATAGAATAGAATAGAATAGAATAGAATAGAATAGAATAGAATAGAATAGAATAGAATAGAATAGAATAGAATAGAATAGAATAGAATAGAATAGAATAGAATAGAATAGAATAGGAGTAGCTGCCAGCTCTGCAATACCAGAGCTGGGTAACTTGCAGGGGCAGGTTTATCTACAAGCACAGGGGCTCTGGGTGCTTCTACTCACACAGGGGACAAGAAACCCATGCAACCAGCTCCTGGTAAAGCATTACAGGGGCAATCTGGTGATGTTTTCCAGCGGGGCAGGATCTACTGGTGTTCCCAGCACAGAGGCAAGAGGTGGGCTATGCTGTTGTTGAAAGAGAGGTAAAGCCCAGGGCTGAAGTAATCTGAATTTATCACTTTGTTCCTGACAGTAGATGGGCTGAGCACAGCAATCTTCCCCTCACTCCCCAGATGGAGCACAGCCTGCTCACAATTGCTCAGCACTTTGATAAAAAATACACTTGGAGGTATTTCGCAATGATGAACAAGAAAAGGTGAACAACAAGCGACAGTAGGTAAATAAATGTGGTATGTCTCAGGTGCAGGAAAATATATTAAGTTGGGGGGTGTGGTTTGGTTTTTTTTCCCCCAGAATTAATCCTCCCCAACGATGTCATATCTGATTTGTTCCTGTTTCCCTTGTTCCAGCCATGCAGCTGATACGGTATCAATCAGTGTGCTGCACCTCAAAACCACTTTCTTGTCTCCCTCCCCTCTTCCATGCTTCCTCCTTTTCTGATGCAAGAACACCACAACACACACTCCTGAGTTTGTACCTCTGACTTATTTCATTTATGCATTACACAGTTTATTATCAGTTTCATTGGTGAAGCCCCAGTGTGTTTTAATGCCTCTAGGTGTGGGGGTGCACACATCACCTCTGTATGAGTGATCCCTTGGGATAACTATCTGCAGCTGAGCGTGGAACTTCTTCAGTGCTTTTTACATTTAAAAAGCTACATAAAGAGAGCAGCCTCGCACAGCAAAATGCTGCAGTAAAGCACACACATGAAATGATGGGAAAATTCCGTTTATTTGTAACTACGTGTTCTCTTTGTGATCTCAGTGCAGATGGAAGAGATTGGTTAGGTTCAGTGCTGACATCTTATAGCCCTGGAACACAAAAATCTGCTGTTGATGCCCAGAACCACACCACATCAAAACAAAATCGTGGGGACAAGCAAGCTGCTTTGTGAGCAGCAGAATAAATGCAGTTTGGCTCAGCTTTGTGCTACATAAGCTCCAAGGCTTCACTACCCACTACCTTCCTCACATTTTCAACTTTTCAGCCTCACACAGACCATTCGTGTAGCTTCCCCCTCCCAAAAGAAAAAAAATTACCACCTTCAAAATTGTTTTTTCTAACTAGCCCCAGCAGAACAGGCAAAGGTGACATAAAGCACATGTGCCTGCTCACAGCTGGCTGACCATCATGGGAGGCAGCATTAGCTTTGTCCTCTGTAAGAAGTCTACATGAGCACATTTTTCTACTCTGGTGCCACCAGCGCTCATGGACCGTGTAGGAATTTCATGTCTCTGACACCTCTATCTCCCATCATATCAGAAGTGATCTGAGGGGTCTCCAAAATTTTCAAGGGGCTCTTCATTCCTCTAACTTTTCTCTCAGCAAAGGCAACTTGAAGAACTTTTCTATTGCGCTGTTAGCGGATATAGTCGCAATAAAGTAGAAAAGAATTGTGTAAGAATCATGTGGGAAATACATGAGTGAGCATTCACAGTGGATTTTTACTTACAAGCAACCTTCAAGTTGATGGAGAAAGGTGCTCATCTTGTGTTTTTAGAGCTTCCAGATTGTAGCAGGACAGCCTCATGGAAGATCTGGGTGCAGCTGCAGTCTTGCCATTTTGCTGCTCCCCATTTGCCTAGAACAAATTTATGTCCACTCTGTAGCCATCTCTCTATATTCTGGAGGTTAGTAGTGAGAAGCACCTGATGAAGTTAAATTTGCTTAGACTACTTTGGAAAGGCTTACTCTAAGACCTTACTCAGCTATTGCACTTACCTCAGCTTACTTCAGCAGGGCTCTCCTGTTGGTACCTCTTCAGAGTCTCTCTTCAAAATGTTTTAGATCTTGTTTTGCCTCCTGCCTAAATATGCTGGAGACAAATGTTTTCAAAGACATTCTCTGTGTGTGTGTGTGTGGACATTCCCCGCTCATTTATTCCAGGACAATAAATTGGCCCCGATTGCTTCACTGCCCGAATATGACTTTTCTATAGTGCCTTCTAGTTTTCTTTGGCCACATTATTGACACTGGTTAATATAACATGAAAGGATTGTGGATGAGCTTTTACAAAGAATTCAGCTATATAGCTATTAGAGGATTAAAAGCAATACCATGGCTGGGATAACACATCTTTAAAATGCTGATAATAACAAGAAGCAAATGGATTTGTAATTTAATGGCAGCAGAAGGAAGACTTCAGATGTCTGTTTTTTTGATGCTTGATAGAAAGATCAAAGTGTCTGCTTTTGGTGTGCAAGAGTTGGATAAAGCTGTGGCATGGTTGCCTACAGATAGCAGCATTCACCTTTCTTGTAAACAGTAATTGTCTGACTTGAAGAGAATTCTTCCGGTCAACGTTTTTATTAAAACTTTAAATTTCATGGTGACAAGCTGGATCATTGCTTTAAAAGTCTGATACTCATACACTTTAGAAGCTTTGAAAAAACCCTTTGTCTAAACAGAAACAGCTTAGTAAAGCTTCTGAAATGTGGCATTCTCTTTAAACCTTTGCTGATGTCTGGACAAAAGCACGAATCCATATTTAGGAAATCTTGTCTTCTACTTGCTTGCGCTGAAATTGTGCAAGAGGTTTGTGTAACAACAGAACTGTGAGAAATAAAAACATACAACTTTCCTCAAGAGAGCAGTTTAACCTGTGACAGGTTTTTCCCACAGAAAGAATTTTCTTTTCATTCAAAAATTAATTTTTTTATAAAATTAAATTAAAATACATGTGGCATTCTCAGTTTTGCATCTTCAGCATTGAGGTTGGACTGGGAGGTATTTTAAGGACATTTCCAGAGCTGTTAAAGATGTATAGTCTTAAAAAAAAGTAGCTAGATAGCCTAAAGCAGTGATGACCAAGCACAGGCCCAGGATGGGATAATTTCCACTCCATTAGATGTGAACGCTGAGGAACATTTCACGTGAGAGATGGAAAGGGGCAGAGTCACAGCCTAGTCCCCTTCTCCAGCCAGCTGCTCACGGAGAAGGTGGCACAGTGCACCAACTCTCTGACCCTCTGAGGTTTGGGAATCAAGGACTGAGGCTCCTGGATATTTATCTGTCAGGGTCAGACCTCTGTGATAGCAGTCTGACCTTTCAGAAGGTCAGATTTCTATCTGTGGCCTTATCTGATGTGTCCTGCCCAGGAAGTAATGGTCACTCTGGCAATTTTATTTTTAATGGTTTGGTTTGATTTGGCTGTTTATTGTCATTGTATCACGAAGAAGCTTTTCATCTTCAGAGTGCTTTCCAAAGAAGTATGTTTCACAGCATGTGCCTCTGGTACTCTGAGGGAGTGTATGTTTTTATAGATAACAAAGATTTAATCTCTGCTTTGAGGGAAAATGCAGTTTAGTCTGACTCGCAGAATTACCAGCAGCAATACCACATTTCCAGAAATCTCAAAACTGAGTCAGAAGGAGAATTTCTTGCCTGAGAAACACAAAGGAAAGAAGAAAAGCCAAAAAACAATGGAACCCAGTCAGACATTTGGACTTCTACCTTGATGTCCTCTTCTTTCTTGGGTAAGAATTACAAACACTGCACAGCCAGAAACTGGCTCTGGATCTGAACGGTGGGTAACTAAACCTCAATTTATGAGTCTGGCAAATAGCCTCTACAAAAGTAACAGCCCTCAGAGAAGCAAAATAGTCATTAGAAAATGGAGCTGGCTCCCACGTAAAGAGTAAAGAACAACACCTGTGACTGCCATGGACACAGGAACTAAAAGTGTACAAATGTTGAGAATAGTCTTCTAGAAAGCAGCAGAGTATTTTTATATCAAATAATTTTTATTAGATGCCCAAACCAAAAACCTGCTCCTTAAATAATTTTTAAAATCTAGATAAATAATTTCATTTTATATGTGGCAGTTCATATTTTTTCTCCCTTTCCATTTTCTCTATTTTTTCCTGAAGAGTTATTACTCCTGCAACCACAGCTGTCCTGTTTGTAGCAATTAAGAGTGAAAAAGACACAGGCAGGATTAATCACATTTTTTATTTAAAGGAAATTTATGGACACATTTTGAGGTATTTGATCAGTATTTGTTCTTATTTATACATGAATATTTTTTCAGATGTTCAGTCAACATGACATGAGGGAAAGAAAAAAAGATACAAAACAATTTCATCAACACAAGGCCAAAAAAGCAAAAGTTTGAAAGGTGTGTGGAAAGTGGATGAGTAAGAAGTTTACCCCATATTCAGAATGGGTGATTTAAGCCTTGGAGAAAATCAGTTTTTAAAACAAATTGGAGAAAAATTCTCATTTTAAGTAGATGCAATCCAAACTAAAGGCATTCCATAGATTTTGAGGTATTAATTTTGAAAGCTGTGTCCTTTGAACAAGTAATACAATATTCTAAACAAAAGGACAAATACCTACATTTTCATGCAGATGTAAACAGATATATGTGACATTTCCCTTTTTGTACACACCAGTCTCTAATCATTACAGATTATATTTCTAAGCATATCATTTCTGACTTGCCAAAGACACAATCAAGACTATTTTGTCCATGAACTCAGATTTCAGAAAAATAGGAAAAAGGCCTTCATTTTATCAATATCTTGAGTGAAGCTTTGCTTTTGAAGGTGCAGGTTTAGATAACTCTGTTTACCTCTTCCTAGCATTGACTGGAATGAGTGTCCAGATCTATTTTTCTTAAAATTATCCTTAGAATAATCACCAAATAGCCAGTGTCCAGTGTATGAGCTGTTCCTTTCACTTTAGAAGAGGCTTTAAAAGAAATTAATTTCCAAACACATCCTTGTTTTTATTTGAAAAATTTGTTGTTTCATAAATAGAAGTATCTCTATGAGTTTTCTGAAATATTTAGGGAAAAGATATTTTATCTAAATCTTACCTTCCCCAGTCTAAGTGTTTGCAGGGCAGTGCATCTCAGGTTAGCAATCAGGAAAAACAGACAGTAAAACTCACTGGACAAAGCAGGAGAAAGGGGAGGGGAATTTCCTGAAATTGATTTATCTGGTTTTACTGTCCCTAGTGAAAGGCAAAAGACAATAGAACAGAATAAAAACTGAATGAAAGGTAGAATGCAAATGTTGCTCTAGCTTAACAGTCCAAAGGAAGCTCAGTAACACAGCTGAAGCAACCTGAGAGATATGTTTTTTTACAAATCACGTTTAAGTTTTATACAGCAAACATTTAAAGTCCTTTGACAGACTGAAAATACCTTTTTTTTTTTTTTTGCCTTCTCTATCTGTTTTTCCTTTCCCTGATATTAATTTTCATCTGCAGAAAATTTCCCGGGGTTTGAAATTGTTTTACAGGCAAACTTGAAGCTTTCTGTGTCCAGAGAGGAGACCTAGCTGCCTGTCTCCTCCAATTCACTGTAGGGGGATGACGCTGAAGAAGTTTTGGACTCCCCATCGCTGTTGCACTCCCGCAGGGAAGCCGGACTGGGAGTTCCCAGGCGCTCCTTGGCAGAGAGTGGTTCCTTACCGGTAGAGCCTAAAGGATGGCAGTCCAGCAAGCTCTGCAGGTGTTTGATGTAGCTTATTGCAGCTCTCAGGATCTCCACTTTGCTGAGGCGCTTGTCAGCGAACTCCTGGGGCAGGTGCTCCCTCAGGCGCGTATAGCCCTCGTTCACGCAGCGCACCCGCTGCCTCTCCCTCTCGTTCCGCTTCCGAATGAAGGCAGGCTCCAAGGAGCAGTCATAGACGCCCATGCAGCCAGGAAATGGGATGCAGGAGATGCGACCTGTGTGCCCACTGTAGGCGTGCTCCCAGTAAGATGGGTCCAGGCGGAAGGGAACCCCAAAGGGCTCTCTCAGGGGTACCCCATGGGGGTGCATGTGGTTGTTAGCCAGGGACACAGCTCCTGGAAATGCAATCCTCTTCAACAGCTTATCATTGTCTTTAGTGCTGTCCATGCTTCTTTTTTTTCCTCACCACTGGAGTGTTAGTTCCTGAATTTGGCTTCCAATGTATTAATCCAACATTTGTATAGGTACCCTGCCCCACGGGCTGTGGTTTCCTTCTGTGGTGTTCAAAAACTCAGATCTCAAAGCAAGGTTAACAACTCATGAAGTCCACACTGTGCCTGGAAAGCCTTGTTGTTTTTATAGATGTAGGATGCCAGTTAATGTACAGACAGGTTTTGAGGACCATCACTCCACAATTTAAACCCTTCTTTTCCTGTGATCTTCATATTTCAAAAGATAATAAGAGGGTTCCTATGTATTCCTTTTCTCTCCTCTTGAAATTATGACCATAAGGGTTAATGCCAGACATAAATAATCTTCCAGGCTCTAAACACTTCTAATGTATTGTAATCCATTATATCGTTTGATATAATTGTCTCCAAAAGATGGGTAATTTGCAAAGTTTACAGGGTTCTTCAAAGTTTTGGCAGAACTCCTCACTTTCAGGAACCAAGGATCTTCTGTCATCTAAAAACTACCCAAAGGCTTTTCACAATGAAATCCAAAAGACAACTGCAAGCTTTGTTGTTTCGGCTGCTCTAGTCTAACTGAACCAGCTCACGAGCAGTTTGCAAAACTTATATGGCATATCTGTAGCTTTCTGGGGAAGCTGAGACATCTTCAAAGGAAAGAGTGCTCTCTTGTGGTTGCAAGTCTTGTCAGATCAAGAATGTACTACGTGCAAGCATAAGTGGAAAACTGCCTTATTCGCCCTAAGAGACATTTTTTCAAGAAGTGTGAGTTTCACAAATTGAACATGAGTGTTTTGGCATTTTCAAACAGTTTTCAACGTCTTGTGTGTTTCTGCTCATTGTAGGAATGTTCTGGTTCTCCCTATGAGAACAAGCCTCAGATAAACAAACACGAAGGTGATGCCCTGATAGCCCCATGTGTAGCTATTACCAGATGTTTACACAGATATTGGCTTACCTGATGGACCCTAGACACTGCTTTAATGGGAGAGATAAAAGTCCCTCTTGACCCTGCCAGGTCTGTGCTGTGTCCTCCAGCTTGCCTGCAGCTTGCCAAAGCAAAAAGATGGACAAAAGACAAGGACTTTTGGCAGTATAAAATCCCAATGTCTTTGTCTGGGCCTTTCCTCTGAGATATCCTGCTGTGCTAGGATCTTCTTCTGCAGCAACTTGACAGTCTTCGTCTTTTCCCATGTTGTTGTTCAAGAGCTCCGTAGTTACAGTTTTTTGTTGACGACACATTTTCACAGTTAACTGAATCTCCTTTCTTGGCCATCATCAGTTTGGGGAATTGAATGTTTGGTCTGGGAGATCTGTGGGAAGGGACAGACATGAAAAGGTACAACCTATTTAGGCTCTATTAAAACTGTTCTTTTGCTCAAAGTGAAAGTTTCCGCCCTGTCCAGTGTTTCATGTGAAACTGCCTCAGAAGTGTCAGTAACTGAAACAACATTCTCCACTCTGAGAAACACATCTATGCCTCTGCTGAGTTAGAAACTAGCAGCAATGATGTGAGTAGCATGCATTTTCGAGTCAGCTTTTGTGTCTCTGCTGGCCTATTCTGCAGCTTCAAAAAAACAGTGGTAATCTTCAAAGTATGATGAGTGCACAGGCAGACCATTCCAGACAGACACGAATGAGAAGAGTCCTGGACTCTGGTGTATGTCAGGGGTAGAATCAGCACCAAAATGACTCAAAAGCCTGAGAAAAAATTACTGGGGAATGCCCCATGGAATGTGCTGCTCATTTCAGATCAAATAATGTGTTAAAAAAAAGACTGGATATGGCATTCGGCGCCATGATTTAGTTGAGGTGTTAGGGCATGGGTTGGACTCTCTGATCTTGAAGGTCTCTTCCATCCTAGTGATTCTATGATTCTGTGAAATAAGTGAGCCTTTCTGCCTTTTAAAAAATCTTTGGAAACAGTTGATCAGGATGGACTTTTCAATATTAGTTGTTCTCTAAACTCCATTGTCCAGAAATGTTTTCTGAAATGAATGCTTAAAGGAAAATAGCTCCTTCACTATAGCACGAGGCTAGGCCAGGACTTCAAGTTTTCTAAGAACAAAGAAGATGCTGACCTCTAAGCAAATAGCTGAAGCAGGCAAAGGCCATTTGATCTGTGTTATCATTAGATTACAAAACACTGCTCTCTGGCAGTATTCCTGTAAGGAAATGGAAGCATGCCTCTTGGGGGGGCTCAGCTCCCAGATCATTTCACAGCTCTCCGTGACCTTGCCAGCAGCCTGGGCACGTTCAAAAGGCAGGGTTGAGTTTCAGTTCTGTCATGCAAATGCACTGTGCCCTGCTACCAGACCTCTTTTCTGTGTTTACTGTAAATGCAGGCGCCCAGCACTTCCTAGAGTGTCAGAATAGCACCTATGCTAAAGACATCTTCTCTTCTGACAGAAAAATCTACATTGCTAGTCCCTTAGAGAAATACATGAAGAAAAATTACAGGTAAATGTTAATTGTTGACCTGAATTATTGAAGCTGATCTCATATCAAACAGACTCTGAAGTCTGAATTTGTTTGTGTGCAAGAGAAATGAGAAAATACGCCACAGGCTTTTGATGAATGTGGTATCTTGTTGACAATCTAATGTCACTTGCTCAGAAAGGGATTTGCCCATGGGCAGAGAGCCAGAGCAAGGCCCACACATCTTACATCACACTGCAGGTCCTTGTTGAGAGTGTGAGCAGGATTAAAGCAAGTAATCGTTCCTGCACTGACTTTGCACAAAGTCTCAACATGTCTGCACAGGCAGACACAGTGAAAACAGCAGCACTGGACCACCAAAGGGAAAGGCTAATACACATTCTTTTCAATTTTAACAGTAGGTTAAGACTACATGAATAATGTTCCTCTTTTAAGATAAGCCTATGATCTTCTTTTTTACACTTTCTCCAATTAGGTCCTCTTCACACCTTTGTCTGGATGAAGCTTTGACTCCAGAATGCAGTATCTGCCATGCTGATACAAAGCAGATGGCCTGGTTTGAACACAAATCAGATGTTCACTGATCTAAAATGGCAGAGCTCATGCTCTTTACACACATATTGTATGTTTAGCTTTTGCTTAGGTTTTTGGGTTTTGGCTTCATTGTTGTTTTGTTTTGTTTTGTTTGTAAATACAAAGTCTGAATGGGGATGCTGGGAGATTCCTTACACACTCCATCATCTATGGTATTCAAACAGGTTCTCTTCCTTTTCTTATACTGCACTATAAGCACTTAATTACCCAGCCAAAATGAAAAAAAAAATACTCTTGACATATCTAAAAATAAAACATTTAGGCATCTTCCTTCCAGATATAACTTAGCTGTGGTTTTAATTGCATATATCTTAACACAATATCTGCAAGTATGTCATTTTTGTACAAAAGAACATTCAACATATTCCCACTCCCACACGAACCATAACCATTAATAACACTACTGGCATAACACAGTGATTTGAATTACTCTGAATTATTCAAAGAAACAGTTCCTCCTTGACCCTGTGTCCCTCTGTGTATGAAAAGAAAGTAATTGGTGGAAATATTGTAATAGAAACATAAGAGTCAGCTGAACACATGAAAGTCCACTAACTTCCCAACAGATGTCCTAGCTGTTTTATCTGTGAACACATTACTGAGAAGGAAGAAGAAAATACACCACGAATTTAAGAAGAAACTCTCACAACACTGTTATTTCTTATACTGAAACTCTCATAATATTGTGCATTTCTTATATTTTACTGTGCCGTAATCATGCCAAATTCTAGTATCTATTATACATATAATAGGTTGTCTAGGCTGCTGCAATTTATTAACAGATACAAAAATATGTAACTAACAGATTTTCCTGTTAACTGCTCTCACAGAATTATAGTAATAACTTTGCTTGAGACTGAGGTGCAGGAACACAGGACTGAGTAGGTTTGTGTCTGTCTTGTCCTGTTTTATCCTTAAGCATGGGTCATCTCTTTCCAACCCTACACCTAGAATTGAAAGCTGCATATAGACTACCTAGGCTTCATACTGTGACTATCACCAAAATACTGGCCTGCAAAGTGCTGACAAGCCAATAAAAGGTGATGAAAAATTTGGATTTTTGATGGTAAAATGGTTTTTTGCATAATCTTCATTTCAACGTTACTCTGCTTGGTGTGAGAAAGAACCCAAGGGAAAGTTAGCAATAGCAGAAGAGAACTAATTGTACCGAGACAGGGCCACGGTCCAGAAGGGGCTTTGGCTCACACTGCAGGGAAGGACTGAAGCATGTTTATTGCATCTCTTTCCCCTGTGGTTTCAGAGTCTCCCTTATCTTTCTGTATGTCTCCTGGATCTGACGACAACTTGAAAAATAGCTCAGCAATTTGTTCCTTGCACAGCAAGTACTGCTATAAATGTCAATAAACCAGGCTTTCAGGACACAGTGCAGTTGTCTTATCAAAACACTTCACATATAATAAAAGTGTTTGGTATATTAGAAAAATATCTTTCCTTGCAGAAGAAACAGTTCCCAAATGTGTTTTATCACAATACCTTGGGCATGCAGCATACATCTCTGTAGACAGAGATTAATTTCTCATTCAGTGACACTTCATATTATCACTGGCTTCCTTTGATACTTCTGTTTCAAACTGGTAGTTAAGATATCACTAGTTCAAGGGAGTAAAGTGACTACAAAAAAAGCTGAAATCTCAGAGGACTCACACTTGACAGTAGGAAAAAATACTTTTATCTACATACGACTACATCCAATCTGGCTCATTGGCTCAAAGTGTTACTTTCAGCTCAGATAGTTGAAATAGCGCAAAGATTTCAGTGCCAGGGCACTTCTGCTGTAGAATTACAGTATCATAATTGGAATTAAGACAAGTTGAGGGGTTGGGATAACCTAGCATTTCAGGACAGAACTGAGGTGTACTGAGTGTGACCATGAAGTTTCAAGGATGAGAACTGAAAATGGAAGGTCTCCTGTCATCTCCTGTTAGGGAACGCAAAGTGAAGAGACAGACTTTTGGGCTTGTAGTCATTCCCTGTAGGTTCTAAGACAGATGTGAAGTATTGGCACCAACATGTGAATATGTGGGACTACACACACAAAAATGAAGCAGACCTAAAGCCCCCATCACACAATTAGCAGTCAATAAAACCCTGAGGACTTGGTGAGTTCTTTTTTGACTTGCTGAAATAATGTTTGTGGGCCAGTTCTGATAGTCAGTCAGTCATAGTTAGGGTAAGGATTATTTGGCTTGGTGGAGGAGAGGTTGCGAGATACGTGGTAAACTAAATAAAGTCATTCTTTTGGTCATGAACGACAGAGACCTGGACTTACTCTGCCTAAATGTACAACTTTAGATGTTAGATATTTAGACTAAACCCATTATGCCGGTCCCAGTTTCAGGCCATAGACACAGAAAGGCAGCTCCGAAGGGAATTCTCACATATCTCGGACACCTACTTCAGGATGGGGTGAAACACTCTCTGCAGCAAATTATTTCTCTCTTTCAGCTAGAGAGAGCTTGAAAAACAAGTGTATACATGGTGTTTAACTTTCTTACAAAGCCAAAGGAAGAGAGTGTGTTTCCACCCCCAGAAGAATTGATACTACTGAACTAAAACCACCTCTACATTTAGGCTCTTTAGATCATGGAATGATCCTTACAGATCCTACATTTAGGTTCTTTACATCAAAAGAGAGCAGACAGAAAAATACTTTGAATTTCCTCGTGTGCAGACATCCCGTCGAGGGACGGCATCACTGAAGTGCCAGGCACACGCAAATTACCAAACCCCATTAGTGTTCCAGGAAAAAGCTGTTCGCCCCGGCACTGAAGGAACGTGGCGATCGATTTGAGCAGCGATTTGAGCGACTATCCACGTGTCGCAGGTGAAAGCTAACTACAAAACCGCTCGCACACTTCAGGAGATTCCTTTGCAATGTCACCTTAGCCAGAACTGCACATAGGATCAACCATTATTGAACGACGATGACGAGAAGGCAGCTGGGCACGGACGGGCTGATGGTAGCGGAAGACACAAAACGCAACCCTCTAGTGACAGCAGATACGACGGTGTAATGAGAAAGCAGTGAGACAGCTGGGAATATTGTGTGGAAAACCGGAGAAAGCATCGCACCCTTCTGGAAGAGGCAGCACGGGGAGCCTCGGGCAGGGTTTCGGGCCGGGGATGGCGCGGGGCGGGCGGGGAGCGGCCAAGCCCCGGGGCGGTGGCGCCGCTTCCTGGCTCCGGCCCTCGGCGGCGGAAGCGGCCCCGGCCCCCTCCCTCCGCCATCCCCGCCTCCCTCCGCCTCCCTNCAGGTGAGCGCCGCGGCGGGCACCCGGCCAAGGGGGCGAGGGGAGGGCGTCCCTCAAGCGTTCGGCGCCTCCCGCAGGCCCCGGGGCGAGGGTGGTGGTTCCCTCCCTCGGGCATGGCCATCCTCAGCAGCCGCCTGGGCCTGGGGGGGAAATGCCCTGCCCCGCCGAGCAGCCGGAGCCCTCGGCCCCG
>VXBQ01014799.1:562991-575433 GCA_013400175.1 Phainopepla nitens | reverse complement strand
AGTGGACTCGATGTTCCTTCCTTACGGGCCCCTTCCAAGCTGAGATTCCAAGCTGTTAACTTGAGTGAGTTTGGTGGATTCGGCCGTTTTTCATGGACGAGTGGTACCTTTCCTTACCGGAGTGGCCGCCCCAGCTCCAGCTCTCCATCAGTCCTGCAGCACTTGGGCCTGCTGCTGGCAAAGGCCGTGCCTGGAGAATGTTGCGTGTGTGGCTGCTGTGGGAGCAGCTGGTCTGGCCGGCCCTGAGAGCTGCTGGTTAGACCTGGTGTGTGGGTGGGAGGGCCGGGGTGGGCACAGCGTACATCAGGCAGGGCTTGCAAAGTTGTGACAAGTGTGAGTAGACCGTATCTCCATGGTGTCCCCATCCCCGTGGACTGGTTTGGGCTGCATGTGCACCTTGAGACCCCAAAGGACATATGTGCTCCAAACTGACTTGGTTTCTACCAAGTCTGAGAGTTTGGGGTGTTGGGCGGTTCCTACAGCTGCTTGTGTGGTGTGTGCCCACTTGAGGGGTCTGGTTGATCACTGAAATAACAGGGCATCCATGGTGCCAGTTTTTAATGTGGTGAGAGTGTGTAGAACCAGACGGAAGCAGTCTGTTAAAACTGTGCTATGGCTGTTTTGCAGAGGTAATGCTTGTCACTACTGGCCTGGTTCGAACTGGTGGGGAGTTAGAGGTTGTGTGTCTGTTACCAGTTTGAAGTGATCGTTCCCCCAGAGTGTGGATTTTGAATGTGGATGTGGTGTCCAGAAGTCATGAAATATAAATCAGGTGCTGTTGGCTGAGTATTTCTGACATTCAGCTTGTAAATGGATCTGTGTTTACAATAGTTTAATCACAATGGCTTTTACCACTAGGAGTAAGACTTTGTTTTCTGGATGGCAGGGAAGAAGCTATGGTCTGATTTGTCTTTCTGAACTGTTTTTTAATCCTGATTATTGCTATCTAATATGATCAATATGTGTTGATCATGATGTGATGACTGTGTGAGTAGCTGATGTGTTTTATGCGTAGCTTTTTAAGGTAGAGTTTTTATATGCCAATATCAGATTTTGAGATTGTTTGCTCAACCTTTCCTCGCCACCATATAGTCAGTAATCAGGAATGCTTTTGCATCTGTTTCTTTTTTCTGCTCCCCTCTCTGTTCCCTGTCTCCAGAATGAATGAAATGAACTTGAGTCCTGTAGGGATGGACCAGCTGACCTCCTCCTCTGTGAGCAATGCCCTGCCAGTCTCAGGAAGTCACTTGGGCTTGGCAGCCTCACCCACTCACAACGCCATACCAGCACCAGGTAATGGGGGAGGGTCCCACACAGGGTATTGCAGCTGCTGCTCTGTGTTCTGCTGTCACAGCAATGGTCATAGCTGGGCAGCAGTGCCTGCTCTGATAGCAGGTCATACCGTAGGTAGTGAAATGATGCAGAGTTGGGGAAGGGGAAACCATAAATTGCTGGTTATGTGGGCAAAGCAAAAGGCATGAGTACTTGTCAGGCTTATGCTTTAGTGGGAGCCTCATTTTGTTTTAATGGGGTGATTTGCACTATGGGTGGGTAGTATCAGAATCCTTTGAAATTACAGCTGTGGCTGAAAATCTGTCTTAATCTATGTCTAATTCCTCTCAGGTGAAAAATCACTTGTAAAACAAAACTGTTTCCATAGCGCTTCTTTCCAGGGGGCTGCACAGACAGAAGTCCATTAAAATTGTCAAATAGAAGCAAGTCCTGCAAAATAGACCAAAAAAAGTCTAGCCCTATTCAGGCGTGCTTCTCAGTGCTGTGATAACTGATCCTTTCTTTGATGCCTGGCACCTTACTTGGACAGTGCCATGCTGTATTTTCTTAGGGCAAGAGCTCCTAGGCAATTAGTAATCTCTTTGTTAGCTCATGTGTTTATAAAGTCAGGGAGTTCTCTTGAATTTAAATGGGCATTTTCTCTTGCAGGCTTGCCTGTTGCAATTCCAAACCTGGGCCCCTCCCTGAGTTCCTTGCCCTCTGCTCTGTCTCTGATGCTCCCAATGGGTATTGGGGATCGAGGAGTGATGTGTGGTATACCAGAGAGAAACTACACCCTACCTCCACCACCATACCCTCACCTGGAGAGCAGCTATTTCAGACACATTCTACCTGGTAAGTGCTCTGGTGCTGATGGATGGGAACAGAAACTGTTTTAAGAGCCATCTGTTTCTGTCCTGAAGCAGGCATGACTGACAGTTTGGCAGAGCTGTTGTTTCCCTGAGTTTGTCTGGAGACTGTTGTGTCATTTACACACCGTTATTTTCAGGTATCTGTTTCTATACTTGTGTATGAAAAGAATGGCAGGGCATTTTCTGTTTAAACCTAACCTTTGATTGCTCCTCCTGCTTTGATTTTAGGAATAACAGAAAACAAAGCGTGCCTGGTTTCTGTCTTCAGTGGCTTGTAGCTTGGAAGTTGCTTCTGTTTTTCTTCCCCTGTAGTCTGAAGCAGTATCTAATACGTTGGGGACCATTAATAATGGGAGGTCACAGTAGTTCAAAGCTCAAAGCTTACCTGTGGAGTTGGGCACTTTCCCACCCATTTAACCCAGGGCACATTTTTTCTTCATTTTTCTTCAGGGCTGATTTCCAAAGGCCTAACACACTGACTTCTGTCTTGATTCCTTTCTCACACATGTGAAAATGTAGAATTTTATGTTAGTATATGAAAACACAGAAATTGGAACTTTAAATGCAGTCCTGGTTTTGTTTGGTAGCTAAGATTGACAGGGTGGAAGGGGATAGTTAAACTTCTTCAAGGTGACTCACTGTCACCTTGTTGTTGGTTCAGCCTGGGTTAGGAATAAACTGAAGCAACCCAGGTCTCGTGCAGCTACCTGTTGACTGATAACTGAACTTTCCAGCTGCTTAGGAATAACCTTTCCTAGTGCATTGCATGCCTGCTTGTTTAGTGGCCAAAGAGTAGACAAGGAGACTGTGCACTAGGACCAAAGGTGTTTGCCATTCTTCTGAGCTGGAGTAATCTTCCTGTGATGTTTTATAGGTTTCTTCTGTCGGTCATCTTGCTGCCATCAAGGATCTTCTGTGTTCAAGCCACAAGGCAGCATTTCATGTAGAAATATTTGATGCAGCTGATTAAACTCTTCACTTTTTGGCTTGTTGTGCTGCAGAAAGAGTATCCATGCTTGCATCCTTGTAATAACAAATGTATTTGAATGGAAAAGTCTTAGAGAACAAGTGGCCCATAGGGTTGAAGGCTAAAAAGAAACATGCTGAATCAGATCTTGCAGAATCTGCAAAATCTGCCTCCATCTCTGCTGGAAATAATGTTTACTTAAATATGCTGTTGTACTTCTTCCAAAGATTTTTTGCTTGTTTTTAGTATGTAAACACAGTTTAGCATTTCTTCATATGTTAAGTTTCAAGGTTGTTTGATGTTGAGAAGATTCCCAGAACTACCAGAAAGGATAGCAGGATTTCTGATTTAAATTCAACCAAACTTGTTTTAGGAGAAACAACATGCTTTCATGTAAGGAGGTAGAGCAGATGACTCATGAAATCTGTGAGAGAACTTGTCTTTGTCCTTCAGAATTGCAATTGATGACCTCCGAGATGGACAGTTATGCCACTTAGTCTTAGAGGAAGGAAGCAGTCATTGTTAAAACTTGGATACCTAAGCAAAAATTATGTGTCCTGGAGAATTGTTTCTGTTTCTAGCAAAGATGGACCAGGAATTACCACATTATAGATTCCACTAGCAGTCTTCATCCTTTGTGTGCTGTTTCTTGGAAATGAAAAATTAAGCCTAAAATGTGAAGAACCTCTTTCTCATTTGATCTTTGTACTGAGCAGCCTGGGTGGAATTCTGCCATTAACTTGACTGTTCAGAGTTTGAAAAATAACTAGAGACTTGCTCTGTTGGGCGGAAACTCTGAATTAGTTGTCAAGTGGTACTTTGACAAAAGTATTAGGCTGGCATGTGTTTGTAAGCCATGTTTTAGAACTAGTGGATTTTAATTGGAAATAATGTAGAGGACATATCTTCAGGGATCTGGGTCTCAGTGTACTATGCTTCGACTGCCTTTTATTCAAGATTTGAAAAGTGATGTAATCTCACTCCCTTCTTTTTCTCCCTCTCTTCCTGTCAGGTATCTTATCTTACTTGGCTGACCGACCACCGCCTCAGTACATCCATCCCAACACTATAAATGTTGACAGCAATGCAGCGTTGTCAGTCTCCAGCAATCCCTCAGCCCTGGATCCCTACCAGCCCAGTGGGACCGTGGGGCTGGAGCCAGGGATCGTCTCCATGGACTCTCGCGCAGTGAGCGCGCACGGCCCTCAAAATCTGCATCCTAGTGACAGCCACGAGGTAGCGCTGGATACTACAATCACCATGGAGAGCGTGTCGAGGGTCACCAGCCCCATCTCTACAGACGGGATGGCAGAGGAGCTTACAATGGACGACGTGGCCGGGGATCACGCGCAGATCCCCAGCGGCTCCCGGAGCCACGAACCTTTAGCCGTGGACACGGTGGGGAGTAACTTGGCCTCGGACGCTGTGGGACACGGCGGTGTCATTCCCATCCACGGTAGCACTTTGGAACTGCCTGTTGTCATGGAGCCCGACCACATTGCCGGGCGGGTGGCAGGGATATCGGACAGCACACTAAACGACCCCATTCATACTGTGGCCATGAGCACCAGCTCCGTGAGTGTGGCGCTCCCTACCTCGCACAACCTCGCTTCCCTGGACTCGGTGGCCTTGCACGAAGTGGGCCTCAGCCTGGAGCCTGTGGCAGTGCCTTCCATAAGTCAGGAAGTAGCCATGGGGCCAAGCCATGTCGATGTGTCTGCGGACAGTCTTGCCTTTGTACCGTCATCTCTGCAAATGGAAGACTCCAATTCCAACAAGGAGAACATGGCAACCTTGTTTACCATATGTGAGTGGACATTTCTTGCTTTTTTGGGATAGGATTTGTCGTGTAGCTGTTGTCTGGTGTGGCAGGACTCTTACAGATTTATGGTGAAAAAAAGTTATTTAACAAGTCCAAAATTTGAAACATCTGCAGTGCCAGATGAACTGTTCTGAAATAACAGCAGTTGGAAGTAGTAGAAGACATAGTAGTATATTTTAGCATAATTCTTTTTGTATCCATTTTCCATGTTGCCGTGAGGTTGGAAGCTGAATCTTGATGAAGCTCTTGATTTGGTGGATATGCTTGATAGCCTTCCTAATGAGACTTCTGTTTTTATAAAGTCACATCACAAGTGACTCTTCTCACTCTGTTAAAAATACACAACAAACACCACCACAGGCCATATTTTTCATCAAATGGGTGTAATTGTTGAGTATGACATTACTTGATTTTGCAAAATTTATATTAAACCATGAAAAATCATCATGAAAATGTTGTTCTAAATAGGAAAAATAGAGCAGAGAGAGAAGGAACTTAACAATATCTCTAATTATTGTCATCAAAGCACTTTAGTCCAGAGGTCAGTGGATCTTGTAGGAAGTGAGGAGCACTGGGTATTGTATTGCCAGTCCTCTTATCATTCAAGGAGTGGTGTTTGAGGACTGAGAAGTTCTTACTTGCTGGTAGAGAGATTTGAACTTTCACCTGCAGGATGTCTGGCTTCCTGCCACTGAAACATAAGGCCAGCTTTTGTATTCATTTTTATTATCTGTGGTAGCATTGCTGAGTGCTTCTCTTCATCCAGTCTGGCCCTACAACTGCCAGACCCTGATGGCTTGCTTTGCCTGTGGAACATATTTTAAGAAATTGAAAGATAGAGTGCCTGGGTTAGCAAGGGGAGATGTGCAGTTAGTGTAAAGTGTCTAGTCAATCAGACATTTGGATTAATTTATTAAGATTTCATTCTGTGAGATAAAATACAACTTCAAATCAGGTGGGCATAGAACTATGATGAACTTATAACTCCTAGAGGAAGTTTTGCAGTTGATGCACTCAGAGGTTCCTACAAGCATCTGTTGCATGTTGAACAAATAATGATCCAAATATTGTGATATCCAACATGCTTGTGGTGAAATCACTTCTTTTACTCTCTTAAAAGTGAGATCTGACAGGCCAGCTTTTTGTTGTTGTACTTAACATAGTCCTAAGCTGTTTTCCAGATGATGCTCCCCTTTGGTAGGACATTAAAATGGCTGCTGCATGCCTTGTGCTTGCATGTGATTTGCAAAACAGATTCTTGACTTGGGGAGGTTTAAATTTTAACTTTTTGTAGATGTTTTTAAACTTCACCTGAATAAACAGGAATTTGTGTCCAAACAGGTGACAGCAAGGACAAGGAGTTGTTTTGGAGCTGCTTAGTGGTTTTTCCTCGCTGAGATGGCAGGAGTCAGGGCCTTTTTCACAAAACTTTTTACTGTTCCTGTAAGCAGGAAATAAAAAGTGTGCCTTTGCTACAGTCCTGAATGTTTGCAAAACTTTCAAGAAGCGTTTTTTTTGGTCATCTTTGTTTGTAGTTCTGGGTATCCAAATCAGAGAAGTAATCACTGATTTTCTTTTTTTAATGATTTGGGAAGGACAGTAATGGGAGATATATTTCACTTTCTCCAGAATGTGAGATTTTTTGTTTTCCAGTGTCTTTAAAATGTATGAATGGTTGAACTTATCCGAGTGGAAATGTCCCATGCCTAGAACTTTTCTTCCTCTGCCTCTGCTTGGAGCTGGGTGTGTGCCAGGCAATGCTTAAAAGCAGCTGTTCCACACAGTGGTTCTCATCATTCAGGTCTGGCTGTTGTTGTTGCTTAACCTCACACATGTCACCTGTGCACATGAAATAACGCTTATAAAGTCTCTACCTAATAATTTTTTGAATACTTTCCTATCTGTTAATGTGTAGTGGCTCAAACTGTACTTCATATGAGGTCAAATTCTGGTACCGTGGTATATCAAGGAAGTATCTGGAAAATATCTTTAAGCATGTAAGGATGGAGCTGCTGTCCAGGCCTGCTGAAGGCTACTTCTGTGATAGGTCTTTTATACTGAGCTGGGTCATCAAGAGGCTAAAGAAGGTCTTTGTGGAGATCCTGGTTAATTACCTGAACATCTTTCTTCTTCAGAAGAATAACTATTTATCAGGATAGTAGTTGCTGAGTAGGTGTTGGTTGCTCAATCTGCAGAGAATTAGAATGACATCATTTTTCTAGATGAAATTGTAATGCTTTAGAGATCATTTTATGCTGCACTTTTCCTCAGATTTATTAGATTGAAGACTTTCACTGGCTTCTTTTATAACAGTATTTCTGCTGAATGACAGATTGGGAAAAGGATGCTACCGATTCTTCTTGGGCTTTTGTTTTTGTTGCATTAAGTGGCATACTCACACTGCATGAGTTTACTGCAGTGAGACCTTCAGAAGCAGATCTGGTGAGGTCAGGTTTTTGCTGCTGTGATTTACACATTGTCTGAATTTAAATAGATGTAAGGGGATTTATGGTTCACATTTGAAAAATTTTAGAAGGACGACCTTACTGGTCCATTTGCATGGATATCCTCGAGGTTCTATATGCAAGAAGTGTTTCTGGTTAATTCCATAAATGTAACCAGTTAGAAGGTGTTTGGTTTTGTTTGTCTTAGATTTTTCTGCCAGTAGAGTTCGTTTCACTTGTGATCAGAGTGAACTGGCTCTTCTATCACCAGCATTACCACCAGCACTGGGGAGGCTATCATCCATTTTGCAGTAGCTTTGATGCAGAGTGGGCTCCGTCCCATCGCTATATTCCGCTGTAGGGATATTGTGGAGTCTAGGTCATCAATTTACCATCAGGAAGGTAAATGGAGATTCTCACATTTGATCTGAATTGCATAGAAACTGACATGTATGTCAGTGCCCACCTGACTGTAACAACATGGTCTATATTCCTCTGAGTAAAAGCTGCTAAGTGGACAAGTTGAACGTGATGATAGAGTCAGCCTTTGGCAGGAGCTGAGCTGAAGCACACTGGTAGGGAGCTGATTGCACTGTAGGAACTGTTGGGTGTTTTTAATGCCTGCTGTCCCCTCCTGTCTCCGCAGGGTGCACGCTGTGTGACAAGGCGTACCCGTCAGACTGCCCAGACCACGGGCCCGTCACCTTTGTCCCCGATAGCCCAATCGAGAGCAGAGCCAGGCTGTCCCTCCCGAAGCAGCTGCTCCTCCGGCAGTCTATCATGGGAGCTGAAGCGGGTAAAGATGACATTACTGTGCACTTCCCTGCAGCATTTAAAATACACTCACTGCCTGAAATCCAAAACTGTAGGGAGATTAATGTGGGAAAGGAACACCGCAAGAGAGAGATGCTTCCCTCTTCTGTAATCACCCTGACTTACATTATCCAAGAGCTCCTTGTGCTCTGGTTACTGCGTAGACTTCAGCTGTACCATAGGGCGGCTGCCACAGAGTGTGGCACTTGTTAAGGTCAAGCGAGGTACGGTGTTTATTTTTATCGTGCTTAAAGCCCAGGCACAGCTTTGATAAGAAAACAATGCAGCAATTGCAGTTTGGGGGAAGGTGACAATTAGAAGTAATAGAGGAGAATTCTGTCTGCTTGTTCATCAGATTGGTTTGCTACCTTCTGGGTGCTCCTATTGGAGTATTGATCACAAGTGCCTCTGTTTTTTTCCCCGATTCATTTACATTTGGCATGTAAACTGTGACCTTGTCAGTGGATGTGGACTTTGTTACTGTATTGCACGTCACTGTCACCTGGAAATCGAAGAGAACAGTGCAGTACCCTAAGCATCTGAAGGCTAGAGAAGAATGTGATTATTGGCTTGCTTAGTGATGCTGCTTGTTGAGAGTAGATGACATCTGTTCTTTTCAAGCTGCACTAGTTTCCAGTTTATTCCTAAGAGCTATTCAGTGTATTCATGTAGACCGATATATATATATATATATATATAAAAATGTTTAATAATAAATAATATACACGCAGGAATCCCTCTGCCCATGACAGAAATACAGCTGCCTCTGGGGAGAAATGCAGAAGCTGCTTAACAATGCCCAGCAACAATTCTGGAAATTCCTGGGGATTAGGTAGGCAAAATGTAGTAATTGAAACTAGTATTTTCTGCTTCTGCAGAAAGTGCCATGAGAACTTTAATTGGTACAAGTGGCTAGGATGTTAGTTTTATAGTTTCCTGAAAAGTAAATTACTTGCTTTTGACCAAATAAATATTTGTAATTACACCAAAGCGGCTGTCATTAGTGTCCCGTGGTGGTGGTGGTTCTTGTCTCTGCCATAGGTGTGTTTCACATGTGAAATAGAAGCTTTGATGATCTTATGCATAGATACTACCTCTGGAGCATTATCTCATAAGCCTCCCACTTCCTTATTATGCATGATTAGTTATTTAAATAATTGATTTCTTCAGATTTTGGTCTTCTAATGGTAGGTGTGTGGACACGAGAAACCATTCCTGTGAGGACTTGTTTTGGACCTTTGATCGGGCAGCAGAGCCATTCTCTGGAGGTGGCCGACTGGACAGACAAAGCAGCCAGTCACATCTGGAAGGTCAGTGGTGTTACAGCTCACAGAGCCTGCCACCATGCCTTGATCTGCTGAAACCTACCATGACAGCAGTAATATTACCATCCTTGCCAAAGTCACAAGTACTGCAGTTCAATTGTTTCATTCTTAGTTTAATTCAGCACAGCAGAGCTGTATATCTTGCAGTATGCTGGTAGTCAGTCCTGAAGTACAAAAAGCTTCTTTAAAGCCTTCTCTTTTAGAGGGCTATATGTGGTTTCAGTATTTGTGTGGAGTTGCAGCAGAGATTATATATGAAGTACTAGGCAGCAGTTATTTGTTTGCTTTGTATCTCTGTTCAGTGAAAGTTCCCCCAGGTGATGAACGATTTCTTTTAGGAAAGCCAGTTTAAAGCTTTCTTATCCCCATCATTTCGTTTTCAGAAAGTAAATCTGACCTATATAAATAAAACATGTACTGTTTGCCAAGATTTTGTTATTCACAAGACTTGGTTTTAAGAAAAGCAGCCAAATACATTTCTGCTGGGAGATAAAGGTGAGAAAGATGCTGATAAACAGGTTTTCTGGCCTCCTGGGTAGCAGAGGTCAAGGTGCCTGAGTGAAGAGGAAAGTAAGGAGTGAAAACAGGGCTGTGGTGTTGGCAGTGGCAGTAGAGAGTTCCTGGCTTGTTCTAGGTAAACACATCCTCTCTTAAAGAAGGAGGCTGGCTTTCACTGCATTTATTGCTGTGTTTTGTCCTAAGGCTGCATTTGTTTTTCCTGGTAGATCTATCACAACGGTGTCCTGGAGTTCTGCGTGATCACAACTGATGAAAATGAATGTAACTGGATGATGTTCGTACGCAAAGCCAGGTGAGAGCCACCTCTACTGTGCTAAGCAGCTTTGAGTCTGAGCTGTGGGCTCACAGGAAACTGTACTGGAGAATGAAGGTTGACCTTCATGCAACTGAAGTTGACCTTGATTGCCCTTTTGATTTTAATACTTTATTAACAAAGTGTCCCTGAGTTCTTTTAGCCAAGTTCCAAGCCCCTGCAGTTTATGAGACTTGTCCTTTTCAGTCTTTCTGGAGTCTGATGAAAACTATCCAGGCTGGCCTAAGTATTGCTCCACCCATGGTCCACTGAGAAGGCTGAACCTTTCTTATTTCTCTGTGACACAGAGTAGATTTCTCCTGCAGTTCATTTCATTGTTCTCATATGGAGGAGTCAAGAAGTGTAATGTTTAATCTCCCACTGCAGTGGGGCAGAGCTTTTGCTGGTTTCAGATACTGGGAGCAAACATATGCAAGATTCTCCTTCAAAAGATGAATAACCATGTCTTGGAAATGGTCCTCAAGAGGACTTTTTAAAGATAATTTTCCTTTAAGACATTAATGATATTTTTTCCGTCATGCATTCTCTATTTCTTAAGGGATATATCTATGTAAATGAATCTATGTATATGAAGAATGTATGTGTATGAAAAATACATAGATTTTTGTAGTTTCTTAGGGGATCATAAACTCACTTCTCTCAGCCCACTCAGATGTCTATTAATAGTTTTATTGGAAGTGGTGTGAGAAATGCATCATTTGGTGGAGGAGATGGGCTCTCAAGGTCTAGTTTTCCTTTCCTTTAATAGAGAAGGACAGAAGTGACAGACATGAAAGTTTTTATAATATGCTGACAAGTGCTGAGGTTCTTATTATCTGTTTATAGGAATCTTTCCTTTTCCCTTTTCCTTTCCTTTTTTCTTTTCTATTTTTCTCTTCTTTTCTCTATTTTTTCTCTTCCCTGTTTTTTCTTTTTCTCTCCTCTTCCTCTTCTCTTCTTCTGAAGGGCTTTTATTCTTAACTGTTGTTATTGCTGCAGGAACCGGGAAGAGCAGAACCTGGTCGCTTACCCTCATGATGGAAAAATTTATTTCTGCACCTCTCAGGACATCCCCCCTGAACATGAGCTTCTCTTCTATTACAGCCGGGACTATGCACGACAGCTTGGTAAGAGCTCAGTTTTGTTGGCTTTGCAGGGAGTACCCAGCTTGAATCCCTTTCAGTGCCATCTCTGGGCTCTGGGACTTGGGAGTGCATTATGTTCCTTCTCAGTTCCCATTGGTGCATGTCATAGTTACCTTTTACATTTCATGACTATAGAGTACCGTAATTTAAAAGAAACATTTCCCTACTTAATTCCACTGATCAGGAATAAAATAACACAATTTTGAAGAAAAATCGTTTTAGTTCTGCTCATCCAGGGCTAAGGGAGTTTTGGAGCTGAAGATATTCCTATCCTCTCCCAGCTTTGATTGTGATAATTTACATTTGGTGGAGCTGTGCTCAAAACTGTTCCAAAGTTTGGCCCCTCAAAACATTTCAAGTTTGAAACAGCTGGAAAGCAACACTGGAGCTGGAAAGAACAAAGGTGAAAATCTCTGCACCTGGCTTTGATATCACAGACTAAATGTTAATGTGGTCCTTGTTCGAGCTCTGTTAGGCCTTACTGTGCCTCATTACAAGTGATGCTTTTGTGCCCAAAGGTGTCCCTGAGCATCCAGACGTGCACATCTGCCACTGCGGGAAGGAGTGCGCTTCCTATGCGGACTTCAAGGCCCATCTGAGCAGCCATATTCACAACCACCTCCCCAGTCAGGGGCACAGCAGCAACCACGGGCCAGGCCACGGCAAGGAAAGGAAGTGGAAGTGCTCCATGTGCCCCCAGGCGTTCATCTCCCCCTCCAAGCTGCATGTGCACTTCATGGGGCACATGGGCATGAAGCCGCACAAGTGCGATTTCTGTAGCAAAGCTTTCAGTGATCCAAGCAACTTACGGACACACCTCAAGATCCACACAGGTGAGGGCTGAGCACTTTATAGAGATGCCTGTGCAAGGACAGGGGAGAGGGTGAAGGTCGAGTTACAGGCCAGCAGTACACAGTGTGGGTATTTGCTTTTTTTTTTTTTTTTTTTTTGGTTTTCCTTTTTGGGAAATC
>VXBQ01014799.1:541734-562956 GCA_013400175.1 Phainopepla nitens | reverse complement strand
ATTTGCTTTTTTTTTTTTTTTTTCGGTATTCCTTATTGGGAAATCACAAAATTCAAATTACAAAGCTGGAAAAGGAATAAAACTGGGAGTTCAGTGCTCTCAAGTCAAGCATAGGAAGCTGTAGACTCAGGAGTTTTAATGGACTGATCAAATACTAATGTGGTATACACAACCACAGAATACTCAGTGGGGTAGGATTCAAGTGGTATTCAAACTTAGTCTGAACTCAGTAGCATGCTGGGGTTTTGAATTATCTCCGGCAAAGAATAACAGAAGTACTGATAAGTTGAAAAATGGGATAAAACATAGAAGTTATCAAAGGGCCAGTGAGGTTTTTACCTGTGTGTTTGTTAGGTAAGAGAACTTGCTTTTGCAGACAAAGGCAAGGCAGTGCATCAAATGTGACTGGGCTCCAGTAAGGCATTAGATAAAATTCCTATGGGAAATCAGTGAGGATAGGGATGTAATAATGTACAGTAACTAGATGGTTACCATGGTTACTGTTACACAGGAAGCTACCATTGTTTTTACTGAAGAATTCATCTTGGATAAGACTAGTCTTTTTAAGTGTTTGCCTGATTCTCTTGGTAGAAGAATGTACAGAGCTACTGTTTTGATGCCCAGAACAGTAAGGCACAGTTGGCGTGGACAAGAAGCGCAAACCCTGCCTCACAAGAAAGGCTGGCTGACCACGAGCACTGGAGAAACAACAAGCAGCAGTGTTAAGAAGGATAAGTGCAGAAAGGTGCATCACAGTAGGGCATAAGTGATTTGAAACTATTGTGACATTGGTTTTTTTGCTTGGGAGCATGGAGTACAAGATGAAAAGCTTTGGGAATGATGAAGTCAGCTGCCTGGTTTTTTTGCATAGCTAAATATAGATTGGAACTAAGTAGGCCTTTATCTAAGGCTGAAAGAACTGCAGGAGAAGGCAAGTCCTGTTCGCAAAGAATCTGCCTTTCCTCATGGTAAAATTCAATTTTCCAGCAATAGTCAGGCTTGTTTGCTTACTGCATTTCTTGGGACACCGAGTGCCAATCTTTGGGTGTCCCTGTGTACTCCTAGGTCAGAAGAACTATCGCTGCACCCTCTGTGACAAATCGTTCACGCAGAAGGCTCACCTGGAGTCACACATGGTCATCCACACTGGGGAGAAGAACCTCAAGTGTGATTACTGTGAGAAGCTCTTCATGAGGAGGCAGGACCTCAAGCAGCACGTCCTCACTCACACACAGTAAGTGACCTCACAGGAGCTGTTGGACTGGCCAGTGCAAGAAATAATGAACAGCCCGAGACAGAATCTCCAGTTTGCAAATAGCTTGGCCTAGGGAGCACAGGTGGGTTCATCCTTTGAAATCACAGAGAAGTCACCCTAGACAAAGCCTTGTTTTACTGGCTGCAGTTGTGGAGTTCTAGTGTTTGTAATATTTCAGTGACACCGTAAATTCCAAGCCTGCTCCTCGTGTTGTGAAATGGCAGTCTGGAGTGTTCATAATTGTGAAGAGAAAATGGGTTGATTCACACTTCATTCTTTGCTAAGAACTGTTTCTACGTCCCAACGTGACCACAAAAGACAAACTTCTCAGTGCTATTGTCACCGAGTGCCTCGTTAGTGAACTCCGCCTGTTTGCTGTAGGGGCGTGGTGCAGCCGTTCCCAGCCCTTTCCTCCCCGCAGGTCTCACTCAAGCGCTTGCTCTCCTGCTCCTCCTGTAGGCAGAGTCCTACCCACAGCCCTCGGTCAGGCCAAGGCTTTTGCTCCCAGATTCTCGCCATCCTGTACATTTACTCCCAATCCAAGGTCCTCCTTAAAAGCTGCTTGCCCAAAGCTAGTCCCTAGTGCAGCCAGCATGAGTGAGAGACAGGCAAACAGAGTTGCTTTGCTGCTCGTTCCTACTGCCTGAACTAGGAGCACTGCTGCTGGGAGGGATTTTGCAGTGTCATTACAGAATTTGTTGCAGTCTGTTAAGCTCCTCTGCTTAGCATTTACTGACTGAAGGCTGTTAATATACAGCAGCCTTGTTTCCTTACTCGTTCTTCCCTGGCTCCTGCCCACCCCCTTTATGCAGGGTGGGAAGGAAACTCACCTTTTCTTCAAGGTCACTGTTTCTGTCCTTGTTAGAACATGGACCTTAATCAGCATTTTAAAACCAGCTTCCTTGTGGCAGGAGCAAACTCACTTTTTTTTGTCTTGCAGAGAACGGCAGATTAAGTGTCCCAAGTGTGACAAGCTCTTTCTGAGGACAAATCACCTAAAGAAGCATCTCAATTCACATGAAGGAAAGAGGGACTATGTCTGTGAAAAATGCTCCAAGGCTTATCTAACCAAATATCACCTCACTCGACACTTAAAAATATGTAAAGGCCCCACATCCAGTCTGTCAGCCCCAGAGGAAGAAGAGGAGGAGGATTCAGAGGAGGAATTAATAGACTCTGTGAGGACTGAAGACTGTAGGATTAACAATGGAGTCTGTTCAACAGGTGATGTTCTCTCTGGACACAAATGACAAAGAGTGGGAAAGTTTCTTGGATATTTTAAGTAGGGAAGGAAAAAATCCTCTTCTTGTTTCCCCAGTCACCAGTGTATGTCAGGTGAGGAGTTCTCCTTCTGTTTTTGTCTCCACGCTACCACCCCTTACTGTAACCTGTAGCCAGAACACTGAACAAGACTGGATCATGCATGTACAAGTGAAGAGTTGCTAAGAAGGAAATGTGAGGCAAGATTTCTTTCACACACGCTGTGCATACTCCTTCTCCCAGTCACTCAGATGAATCCATCCAGTGCCAGACCCGTGACACCTCGCATAGCCCTTGAGCAAAGAGCCACCAACCAGAAATGTAGCTGAGAGACTGCACTGACCTGTAATCCAACTATCCTTAACTGCCCGAGCTGTGACATTAAGAGAAACAAGGAAAAAATTGTGGTGGCCACGGATGTATTTTAAAACTTTTTAACTGAAGGATGTGGTTTGGCACAAGCAACGACTTTGCTCAGGTTTCCCTCTTAAAACAAAACCTTTTGGTTTAAAAAGAAAAAAAAGAAAAAGGCCAGTGAAATCAGCACTTGCATACAAAGTAATTACCCCACTACATAAAATCAAACAGTTTTTGGAGAACAGTTATCCCCTCTTCTCTCTCAAGTTCACAGCCCATGGAAGCAGGTGAAGAGATAAAGACTGTATGGACTGTAAGGAAGGGGCTTACAGATGACCAGGCACTGTTTACAGTATATGTTACTCCTTGTGCTGTAAACCTTTTACCACCTAGAATTATGGGAGGGTTTGCTGCTAATGACTATTTATGGAATGAAGATTATTACATTTGGTTGTTTTCTTTTGAAATAATTAAAAATGTGGCTCTTCTCTAATGCTCTTTTTTAATATTTACATATGCTGAAGAAGAATGTTCCTATTTCTGATAGTGATGCTAAGAGAAGTAACACCACTTTATAGTCATCTGCCTCTCCCAAGCCTTCCTGGGATTTGGTATGTGTAAGAGCACCTCCATGTACTGGGGCAGCTGGAGGAATATAGATTTGCTGTGTCACTCCTCTGGCTCTGCTGCAAAAGAAGATTCAGCTGTGCTCTGTTCTCTGACAAGGTAATGGGAGGTTCTCTTGGGAAAGAGGCTCTGCTTCTGGCCCTAAATGGCCCAAACTTAGCTGTACCTCTCCCTGTACACTGTAGTTCCTAGAGAACTCCCAGGGTTCTTAAAACCTAAAACACTTGCCTCAGATCAGTATGTGATAAAAAAGCTCCAGAGAGACAAGTGTTGGGATCTTGGTAAGTCCAAGGAAAGATGTGTTGCTTCTAGTGCTGAAATTTCTTCCAAAAACAAAAAGCAACTTTGAGAGCTACAGTGCCAATTATATTACTACTGGTAGAGGTAAGAGAAATCACCCTTAAAGATCTTAACACAAAGCATTTATTTAAAATCAAAACTTTGAAAATCTTGGAAGTTTTCAGTGGAGAGCAGTTGAACAGAGGTGGTTCTGGTACTTACACCTTCTTAAGCTTCACAAAAGCGGTTGTTCATTTGTTATCCACACATCATTCACTACTGCTTGGCAGAGACAGGATGGAGGCAAGAATCCCAACACATCCAGAGTATTCCTGGTTCCTGCAGAGCCATGCTGAACACCTTCACCAGACCAGAAACAGCTGAAGTAGCTTTAGAAGCAGCCAGTTACCCTCAAGGGGTAGAAAGGAAAGTTACAGACCTGTCTTTTCCCCATCTGCAGTTTGTAGGGACACAGTTTACCTGCTTTACCTCACCAGAATGAACTACAGTGAGTTAAGGTGGAAAGCAGTGGGAAGAGCTTGGCAGCTATGAGTATGATCCTACAGCTGCTTTGGTATCAGTGGATTTAATGCCCAGGACATTACTGCAGCAGGAACACTCTACAGGCACCTTCAGTGTGTGCAGAGGGCAGGTGCTCAATGGAGGGTAAGAGCATCAGTTAAACTCCTGAGGTAAAAACAGGTGGGTGTTACATTACAAATGCAAGGAAATTCTTTGAGTCACATCCCTTGATTAGGTTCCTGATTCTGCAAACAAGGGGCTTAATTTAGTGGCTCAGCTGATACTTAAACAGGTGTCAGGCAGAAATGCCTGGGCAGAGTTAAGAACATAACAGAGACCTTTTCACCAGTAACAGTGACCAGCTGGGATCCCAACCCTCACTTTGTATCCTGACAGCCTCTCATTATCCTTGAGTAGCAGATCCTTATTTCAGTTCAAATTCTCTTGAAATACATCTGGAGTGTGAAGAAATACCCAATGTGCAACATCACTAAACTTCAGGTGCTGTGGAACTTGGAAAAGGAACCTCCAATCTTGATAGAATAGAGCTAGGTCATTTCTGGTTTGATATTGGTGATATCAGTGTTAGAAATACATTTCAGGATTCTGCCTGGAGACTCCAACTTGCTGCCTGAAACTACTCTTTAAGATTTAAAAATATCTTCCATGTAACTTTTTAAATATGTAAACCAAGCCTCAAATTAAGGCTAAATTATCTATTTACACTTGTAATTTAATTCAGTCGATCTTTTGTTTATTACACAACTGTTGTGTGAAATAGTTTTCCTTATGCCCTTAGAAGGTAGAAGATAAAACTGTCTTTGCAGTATTGAACAAACTTCTGTAGCCACAGAATGCTTTTCCAGTGACTGTTCCATTTTACAGCTTTACAAAGGGTAGTCCCTGTTTAAAGGATCATTATCTCAGGCTAAAGCAAGTGATTCAATCTTTCAGAGCTGGTAACAGAGGCAGGAGCTTAGAGCTTAACCACACCACCACCTTCCTTCGTCTGAGATGAAGAAGCCTGCAGGTTGCAAGACACCAGAGTAATTTCCATGAACTCTCACCAAACAGGGGCATTTGTAGAATACACATTAGTTGTAGTCCCGTTAATTACTTTGATTTTTTGATGTTGGGTCCATCATGATTCCATTGCTGTCTCCACATCATTGCTGCTACTGCTGGCCATGGAGCTGGAAGCCACAGGGTCGGCACAAGTCAGAATGTGCCTCTCTCTGGTTCCAAAAACTTCATTCACTGCAACACAAACAGGGAATTGCTTACGTGTTTCTCTCCCAGAGGAAAGAGGAGCTGCAGCAGGGACAGCCTTGTGAGCACCATGGAATGGAAATCCTAACCTGCTGTGGTTTCAAAGCTCTTCCCCTTACCCAAGTATGGAGTTGAAGCTAAAGGTCAGAACAATTGTCTGCATATGATACTTCAATTACAAATCCTGTTATTTTTCCTCTAGAGCATTTACAGGTTTCCTCTGCATAATTCCCATACCTAAGTACTGTAAAATTATGAGGTTTGAAGAGCACATCATTAAGTTAAAATAATTTGTTGTCTCTGGTTCCCATCAGGCTCTTAAAAGCCTTCTCAAAAAAAAAAAAAAATCATGTTGTTTAGTTACAGGTAGCTACAACTGATCAAAGCCAGTCCTCACTTTTCTTCCCATAAATACTCAAAAAAATGTGACACCAAATCACATCAGGAACATCAGGAAAAAAACCCAAAACATAGGTATTATAAGAAATAAGGTATTATACTTCAGCTGCAAGAAAATAAATCATGTCAAGCAGTTCTCCAATTTAGAAAAAAACCCACATTTTTTGAAGCTGAAAATGTGCCCACACATGCAGTCTTGGAATATTTTAAAATGCTAACCTATGGTTTTCTGTCAGAGGCACAATACATTACTGAATCCAAATACACCCTGCAAGTAAAGGGAGAACCACAACATTCAGAGAAATGAGAACATTACCTGCAGAGATCTTGCTTATATCCCAAACACGCAGCCCGTCCCGCTCTCCTCCAAAGGCAAAGACAAACGGGAAGTCAGGGCAGCAAGCGGCACAGAACAGAACGCCCTGGCAGGGTGGGAGAAAAAAAAAGATTTTTTTATTATTTTTTTTTTAATCTTAAAATGAATTTGTCATCTGAAAATACTTTCACCAAGCAAGTTTTAACAAATGTAATTCAGTTTCTGAAACTTCTTTTGTAAAGACATAAAATGAAAATCAAGAGCTGCTAATTATAAATAGGTAATCACATCTTTGTCTTGAATGTAGCAGATGCAAGCTGGAGCACCTGTAGTTCTACTCAGAATTTGGGTCTGAGGCTTTGAAGCAGTCTGCCAATTCCATGTGGAATACTGCACTGTGATGAGAATGATTTACCACTTTTTTCCCCGTGAGACCTTAGGTAAAACAAGATTCAGACTAGACAGAAAAAGAATAAGCAGACATAGTTTATATATAAAACTTATTAGAATCAAAAAATAAATATTACTATACCATTTTCATATCCCTGGAGTGGACTAAACTTGGTCTGTCTCCCAGGATATCCCAGATTTTCACATATTTGTCAGCAGATGATGTCACAAGGCATCCTTTGACCTGACTGCTTAGTTGTAGCCCTGGAAGATGAAGAGTGCAGCAGTGTGAGAGCAACAGGCAATCCCCATTTCAGAGATGAGGATACATTTTGAAGCAAAGACAAGAGAACAACCCCAATATTCTCCTCACACTAAACTCCATTCCAGAACAAAGGAGCAGAATATTAATGAAAGTCCCTGTAGTGAGAGCCAAGGGAACCATACAGACCTATTTTGCCTCCAAATCCCCTCAGCAGATTTGTTTCACAGGCCAGATACCATGATTAGCATGCACAACTTATTTGTTAAACAAGGAATCACTACCACCTCAGTGCTAGTGATTAACGGCATCTTCCAGATGTGCCTTGCCCACTTGGGACAAACAGGACACAAAAGGACACACAGGCATTTTACCTGACACCTCTTCATCATGAGCTTTCAGAGTAAAGAGGGGCTTATCAGCGCGAGCATCCAGACAATACACAAAGCCATCATCTGTGCTTGCCTAAGGAAACAGCAGCATTGCAAAAAAACAAACAGCCACAGTCACTCATCTGGAAAAAAAACCTCCAGTGAAACAACACCCACCCTCTGGAAACCCCTCTGATCTGAGGCAGACTACTCCCTACGTGTTACACTGCTCCCAGGCCTGCAAAGTCACGCTCCACCCAGCCGTGCCCAAGCTGTTCTGTGAACCTCAGTTATGCTGCACTGATGATATGGGAGTCTTAATCCCATGTAAATTTCTTAAAGTGTATTTTGAAAAGAGTTGCCCCACTAAGTTTGGCCCTCAGGTCAGGCAATGAAATGCAGAGCTTTCAGTCTGACTATCAGTTCAAAGCTTGTGGTGGCACAGTAGTCTTGTGCAAAACTAAGTGTGATTACACCAGGAAAGATCCACATCATAAACCCAACAGAGCTGAGCAGCCACTGCTGTTGGCTGTATACACAAAGCAACAGAGAACTAGACAGCCATTGAGATCATAGGGAAGATTTGATTTTAAATTCTGTTGAAAAGTTTTTTATAATAAAACTCAACAACACAAAGGTATTTTTCTTTTATACTCTAGGTGGCTATTGGTCTCTTCTCCCAGGTAGCAAACAATAGAACAACAGAAAATGGCCTCTGGTTGCATCAGGGGTGGTTTAGATTGGACATCAGCAAAAATGTCTTTACTGAAAGGGTTGTCAAGCACTGGCACAAGCTGTCCAGGGAAGTGGTGGAATCCCCACCCCTGGAGGTATTTAAAAGCCATGTCGATGAGGCACTTATGGACATGGTTTAGTGGTGGACTTGCCAGTGCTGGGTTAACCTTCAAACTCTATCTCAGAGGACTTTTCCAGCCTAAAGGAGTGGATCACTTCATACCAGCCACGAGGACAGTGCCCTCTAGCACTGACTTGAAACACTGAATTAATATTCAGAATCTTAGTTCTAATTAGCTAATTCTCAGCTGCAGTTGCTTTACTGCATGAAATACAACAAGCAACTGTGCAAAGGAAAATATATCCCAGCCACTGAACACTGCAACAATATGACCAAGATTGTCACCTCTGGAGTGAAAAAAGCACCACCAGCATCAATAGCTTTTCTGCTGTCACAATGAAGATACCAAATAAGTAGCTGGTCTAGAGATACTTATTGAAAAACCTACTTAAAAACATCCTCCCCCAGAATGCATTTTTATAATAAGCAGCACAAACCATCCAAATGTTCACTGGCTCCATTCTGATTCAGAAACATTATGAACACTAAATACAGGTTAAATGACATGGCACCAACCACCCAGAATAGAAAAGCATGTACTCACCAAGAAATGGCAAGGTGAAAAATGATTCCAAATTACTCTCTCAACCTGGCCACTAAACCTCCACACTCGATGGCTGTCCTGGGGGTTTCTGCAGTCATACAGCACTGCTGATCTAGGGGACAAAGGGACAGGAAATACAATTAAAAAAAAATCAGGGCAGAACACTTCATGACAGTTTGCTTTCCCACTGACATCTACAGAAGCTCAATGTAAACTATAATTAAAAAAAATTAAATGGAAACAACTTCACTACTTAGTCTTCTAATTCAGTAACATTAAAATCTTGCAGATTAGCATGAGATTTTTCCAGGTGCTTCAAAGTTTCATCTTGGTTACCAACAGCCACTCTATTGAAACTAAGCAGAGCTTGAATTTACTCAACACATAAGATACTTATCACATAGTAGACCATAATTATGCAAATATATCACTTTATTACGAACAGACTTCAGTAAAGTCAAGTAATGATGCACTCATTAGGAAATCATTTTGTCATACATATGCATACATTTTCAAATATGCTTAATAAAAAAATAATTTCTAAAAAAACAACAATCTTAACAAATAGTTAGAGAAACACTACTGCACAAGGGAGAAAGAGTGGATGGCAGTTAGTGGGTCCTCTGGGATTCTTTACAGGCATGTGCTCAGCTGAGTGGCTGCAGAATCTGTCCCAACTCAAAGAGCCCCTGGGTGCAAATGCAAGGGAGGAGTGGTCATGCCACTCCAGCATCACCTCACCACCATCAACATCCCCAGAGCAACCCACTCCCACTCTATCATGTCATTAAAGAAGTGTGATGTAGGTTTCCCAGGTCTTTTACCAGGCATTTTACACACAATAGTTTCTTTAACAGCCTGATTTTCAGGCTATGAAGGCATCTCCCAATGCTCACTGAATTGCCTGTGGTCCTGCAAGGCTTTGCAGGAAAAATCCACAAGGGCAGTCTGTTAATTTATGGAGAGCACAGTGGTTTAGAGCTACCCATGGTACCAAAGGAGCAGCTAAAAAGGGATCAGCAGCTGGTCACTGCTTGGACTTAGTGCTTCCTTTTATCAAAGGAAGTCGAGATGGGGGCTAAAGACAGAAGCAGCTTCCTAACAACAGCAAAAGGTCCTCCTCCAATACTTCAGCAGATGCAGCAAGAACATAACAGAAGCCAGAGAACTCGAAGGCTGGGCCAAAGATTGGAAAATATATAAATTATTTTAGCATAAGGAACAAAGTCTTAAAAGCAGAATTAAAAAAAAAAAATCAATCTAAGAAAATCATGGTGATAGAACAAAATTTAAGTTACCCCATTGAGATGGGAGAACAGAGAGGGAGTTTTTTGGCTGGCAGGTCTTACAAGAACTGGCAGGACTTACAAGAACTGGCAGCTACAGAGTAGTCCAAGTGTGCAGACACAAACCATTTCCCAGCATCTCCAGGCTGCAATCACAGGAGACAGCCCATTACACTTTGGCTCTGCCTATAGAGGCTGGAGGGAGAGAACTGGGATTTTCAAGTTCCCTTGTGCCTCCACCCTGGCCTTCCTGGCTGGCAAAACCTGGCCAAATTTTCACAGCAATAAACAGCGACACGTTCCCAATGAAGAAAATGCTATAAGGTCAAATTAAGAAATAAATTTGGTTTGGAGCAGGCAGACACCTGGCACAGAAAATGTCAGTCCAGATGGTTAAAGCATTTGCTACCCCTGAAAAAGAGGTAAGGAAAACCACATCCTGGCCATATGCAAACCTGGCTTCCTTGCTGGAAAAAAATAACAGCATTACTCAAATTGGCACAGTTATAAAAAAATGAAAGAAAACACAAAGCCTAATTGAATAGGAATACCCTCCCCAGGTGCAACATGAGAAAACATTACCCTGACATACTTATCAAACGATCCAGAAACAAGGGTCTGAGTTTCAAATGGATGAAACTGCAATGTCTGCACCTAGATAATGGAATATTTTATGTAACATATACAGGAACTTTCTTGGAACAAAGCACAACCATCCCAACCCCAAGCCAGCACACAGTCCTCCCCAAGAAACCCTCCTATTAAATTTGTTGATACTCAGATTGTTCAAAAAACAGTGCCAGAGATGTGCATTACTTCCAATACCCCCACCTGGTGAAAACAAGATATTTTCCAATATAATTTGACTGAACAGAACCCTATGCTCCCTTTCTGCCCTAGATATTGAAAAAAAAAAAAAAAAAAAAAAAAAGCAGGAGCTAAAACAATATCTGCTTCCAGTAGTTTGGGGAGAAAAGCAGATGTTAACAAAAAATGAAAATCACGAGTTTGTCAAGGGCAGTGACTTTGTCTGCAGCAATATAACCTTACAGCTATTAATAACTAGCTTTTACATTTTAATTACTATGAGATTAATTCATTTCTGAAGTACCAACCACTGTGGCATTTTAGTGTAATTTATTTTAAACCTTTTCACCTAGAAAAAACTGTAACTGACACTCATTGTTCCCTTAAGAGAGTTACAGTTTGACCTATGTTCAGGAATCTATTTTTGTAGCTTATACCAGCACTATTATATTTCCCACCATTAAGGCCAATACACAAAAGGTATTTTAAAAACTGTAACAAATCCTTATTAACATTCTAAATAAAAGCTAAGTTAAATAACATTTTAAAAAGCAAATACATTGCTATTTGCAAAAGTAACTAATTCATAAATTTAAACAATTCTGCACAGATGCTAGAAAACTAGAGAACTGTTGTTCTGAGGGTTCACTACCAAACAGCAAATGAAAAACTGCAGTTACATTTTCCTCTGTATTCTACAGTGGAAGAAACACAGCAATTATTCCATACCTTGTCTGTATGTAGTGTCAGGCTGGCTGCTGGCTTACCCACAGCCATGTCCCACAAAATCACTGTGTTGTCAGCAGAGGCACTTGCTAAAACGTTCCTGATAATGGATCAAAAATCAGTTTTAAAACTCTTTATACAGATACAAACAAATAATGGTTAAAAATCCAAAATGCACACAGAGCCCAATTCTGAGAACAAGTACACTGTGGTCTATGGTCCACAGATTATTTCTCTCAAGCCTGAGGGATAACTCCCTGAAGGCAATTCTAAGTTATAAGTAAAGATTATAAATAGGCTATATTACATTACATTAGTAGAACACTTATAACAATGACAGTTCTGCTTCTATTTCCCCTGATGCTACTTACAATACTATTTACTCGAAGATTTCTCAAACAAAAAGTAATAAAAGGCTCTGAAGCACATTCTTTCCTTTGACATTGAATAGTATTTTTAAACATTACCTGTGCTACATCGTTCTGTTTGCATATGCATGCAGCCAAGAGCCTGACAAACCCATTTGTGAAATATTTTGCTCTCTACTATCTGTTTATACACCTACTGCAGACACAACACTATACCCTTTGTAGACTGCTGCAAGTAACCCCTAAAATTTCAGTTAGTTAACAGACCCCACATTTCAGCTTAAATTTGACCAGTTGTGTTAAGAGCAATAGCTTAAATGTTTGATCAGAAAAAACAAATCAAAACATCCCCAAATGCCTGTCAAACACACACTACAATTCCTATAACTGTTTCATTGCTCTTAAAATCAGATTTATTACCTGAACATGTTGTTTCTGATTGAAACTGCTCCTCCTCCCCTTTTTATATTAACCAAGTGTTTCTGACTGAAAGAGTTAACATTCTCCTGGAAATGCTGTTTTCCCAAGCAATGTTACAAGGGCAAGTTAAGCAAATGTATAGTGAAGGCTGTAAGAACATTTTACAGTAGCACCACTATGACCTACAGGCAGAAAGTTATTGGTAGAGAGCTGTCACAACATGCCTTGCTTAAAACAAAGAAACAACAATAAAACATTTTATATATAAGCTGCTCCAAGGAATTGTCCACTTCAGGCCTGGTTTTATTTCCTGAAAGACCTACCAGTATCAATGAATTTGTAACTCAGCACATTACAGAATTATGCATTTCAGACTTTACTACTGAAGCCATAATTTTTTTATCCTTGTCTATATTATCACCAGACCATTCCTAGGTACATGAAAGCTCCTCTTTTGTAAGAGTGATGGACTGATCACTGTCACACTCCGTGCCTATGTGTGTAATTTAAGAACAACAGACTGTAAATTAAAAGTGCAATTTATATACTTTTACTGAGGTCTGTGTGGGTGTTTTCTTTATCAGTATCTAGATAGAAAGCAGTACAAGTGAAGGCTCACACCTGCTCATCAGAATATGCAGAGTTGTCTGTGTATATCTTCAAAAGCAGAGGCATTTATGACAGCAGAAAAATAATTTTTTTTTTTTAAAATCAACCTGTGTCTGACTGAAGCAGTTTCAAGACCCCTGCCGAGAATCCTCTGACAGGTGAACTGTTAACAACCACCTAAGTGATAAAAGAACAGCAGCATCTTTACTTCAGTCAGCACACTGTCCTTGACCTCTGCCCCAAGATGGGCCAGCTTTGTGTTGCATCAATAGCAGCACTTCACTTCCAGTTCATTCAGGCAACAGGGAATTTTCTCTGCCTAGAGGCCAGAGGTATTTCTATAACTGAGCTATTAGGGCTTTTACACTCTCTTTCCTGTTCACAGCTTTGGGGCAAAAGCCAGAAGGAAAAAAATCAACCAGAATAGCAAGGACTTTCTTCTATAAATCGTGTCTCTGCTGAAATGGTGGTTTAGACCACTGGCAGATCAGCACAGCTCAGGGCAGCCCTCTTCCTCCTCCAGTTTGAGCAAGTGAAATATAGACAATTTATCAAATGGCTCACACACACCCTTGCCCTGCCTTCATCTGGACAACCTGCAAATCAAAAGCAAGTTGACCTGCAGCAATATGCAGGTATCTAAAAAAAAAAAATCAAAAATCAAGAGCTCTAAAAAAAAAAAGAAAAAAACTGGAGTGTATTTTTAAGAATGCATTAATTTCAGCAGTGTTATCAAGTTTTTGGATTTTGTGTGAAAACTGTATGCCTAATTAAGACTGCAATTTTCTAACATCCATTGTTATTAAAAGCATTTTTTTTACCTGCTTTGTTTATTCCATGAAAGATCAAGCACAGCATCAGTATGTCCTTCCAGAGTCCCTTCTGAAGATAAACTCTGCATACACACACATGACATAAACAGAGTTTTGAAAATTACAGCTTCAATGCAAATCAAGCATTACTGCACATTAGTATGAATTGCCTAAAGCCTTCACAAACAACTTCATATTAAATTACTCTCACTTGCTGCAACACAGTTTTTGAGAGAACTGTCTCTGCAGCACCTGCACCCTGCCTCCTACCCAGATTGCAGATTGCTCCAGCTGCTGGGTTTACAGAACTGGTTACTCTCTTCTGGCTAGTAAAACAAACCTCATTATTTCCAGCTAATGTGCAACTTCTTCAGCTTCTTTCTAAACACTTCTGGCAGTTCCCTCTCTCTCCTCCCAATTAACTGAGCTTTGGGTCCTTGCAACTGCCAGTTCTTGCAACTTCTGATTTTAAATAGTTAAGATTCAAAGTTTCGTGTGACACCACCCCATTCCTATTCTGCTCTTAATTCCAGGCTCTAGTTATTTAGAGAACAATTAGCATTTCAAATATTGTAAGGGGGAAAAACAAGGCATTATCCCTGCTCTAAATTTCCTCCATCCAACCCAGTAAACCATTCTGCAAAACTTACTTTCTTTCCTTTCTTTTTCTTCTTTTTCTCTTTCTTGCCTCCAAGAGAAAAGACTGGTTCCAAAGACTCTAATACATCAAGGTCCCAAATGTCAATGACTGGAGTCATGTTACCCACTGCAACATAATTTCCTACAAACAAAAAACCAAATGCAACCACATTTATTTAGTTATGGAACAGTGTATTTGGCAATCCAGCTGTTCCTTATTTCTTTGGTTAAGTAAAACTTATGTGCCACAATCTTCTATTTGAACATATTTATGTTTATAACTGGCAAGGAGCAATTTAAAAATATCAGCTGACAACAGATGTTGCCAGAAAAAATTTACTTGCTCTCCTTCCCCCTCACTACAAGTAACTGTTCAAACAAGCTGTATAAAGTTGCATGCTTTTTTTGTTTTTGTACATCACCTGTACTATGTAAGAAAAAAAAAAATCTGTGAAACACAGGATAAATGTTACTTAATACTTAAATATATATATAAATTTTGCTGTGGTTTACATTTAATTAATTACATTGGACATAAAGAGATTGAACAAAAGCAATCTTTTGTTTGCAAACAGGAAATAAAGAAGATTTTATAAATTGCTCTGGTCTGCTGACAATAACTTACTTGTTTGTAATAAAATCAGAATTTTAGTAGAATCACTTGTTACAGCAGCATCACTAAGATGACTGTATCACCAAACAAAAATACCTGGTATTCACATGTTGGTTATCTCAAGTCAATATTATCTTGATATTAACACTGATTTTTTTGTACTGTAGGAAGAAATTATTTAGTGACAACATTACACTTACATGCTTTTCAAGCAAAAATTCTTTAACTGGACACTGACAGTATCCTTTGTAATTTACCTGTTGATTCATCTGGATTAGGATCAAAATTCAACCACTCCAAACTCAGAGGGTAGGCAGGCAAGATAATGTCATGATGTATATAAAATGAGTCCTCTTCATGATTGTAAACTGAAAAATTATTAAAGTTATGCAAGACATCAGTGAAGAGGGAAATCAAACAACTGTGAACAGATCACTTCTACAAAAGGCAGCTGTGGCAAAAACTAAATTCTCAAGGAGATGTAAATGGTAAATTCAGAGTCTTCAGAGTTTTACTGTGGAGGCCAGACCCTCTACAAATGTTGTAGCTCACAGAATTACACCAACTAAACATTCTCCTGTGTACTTTAGATAAAGAAATTACAAGTTCAGTCAAGGTTTGATACTTTAACTTTGCTTCAAAGACCTCTTTGTAATCCAAGCTCCATATCC
The DNA here is from genome assembly GCA_013400175.1 of Phainopepla nitens. Classification (NCBI taxonomy): domain Eukaryota; kingdom Metazoa; phylum Chordata; class Aves; order Passeriformes; family Bombycillidae; genus Phainopepla; species Phainopepla nitens. The sequence goes on along the minus strand of VXBQ01014799.1, from coordinate 547,298 downwards.
AGCACTTTCTACATCAGGATACATTCATTTTACAGGATTAGCAATTAAAAACAATTACTCCAGCTGAAGTTGAAAGGGAAAAGAAGGTAAAAAAGACAAACCAGAGGAAGGTGAAGAAGTTAGAAGGAGTTACCTTTAGCAGATGGTAACTGAGATACAGGAAAAGTTTTGGTAAAGCAGCCATATACTAAACACAAATTCCCTGTAGCCAGCTATTTTTCTCCTTATAATAATATAACTTACCAATTGGACAGCAGAGAAAACCCATTAACTATTTAAATAACATCTTATCACATACAAAATCACAGTGCCATTTTTAAGTGCATGTGACAGATGTTCAGATATCAACTGAAATCTCCAGTTAACTAAGATATCTTAGTAGTTAACTAAGACAAGGTTACCCAATTTTAGAAACTCCAGAAGCCTTTCCTATTGTTTTGAAAGTTTATATTTGGTAGAAACTTACAGTTAATAAAATTTGTAAACACCTCTAGACACAGAAAATGTCACATGCTGGTATCTGAAGAAATACTTTCACACATTTTGCTCATGTTGGTTGCTTAAAATGAAATACTTTGCCTACAGAAACATGGACCACAGCACAAGTGGCCAGAAACATGCCCAAAAAGAACCACAGTAAGCAAAGATGATAATTTCAGCACATTCAGTAGTATTCATTGGCTGCAACAGAAAAATATTTTACACAGCAAAATTAAACCTATTTCTAGAACAAGCAGTATTCAGGCCCTATCAAAGACTGTCTCTTCTAAACCATGATGAAAAAGGTACTGGTTTTTCTAATCCTACCAGAGGAAAGCCCACTTAAAGAAGCAAGGAGAAAGCTAAAGAAAAAACAAAACAAAACAAAACAACAAACCACTAGAGGATGCTTGCAGGATATGGAAAATAAGACTGGAATGAAGAGCATATGTTCAGAGAATAAAAATGCCATAGTATTTTCTAAGTTCTAAGAAACGAAATAAGGAAAGGAATTGCTATATAGCCTGAAAGAGGCAAGATATCCTTTAAATAACAGTAACTCCACAGGAAATATTCTAGTCCTGAAAAGTAGCTAAAGCACCATGACATGGAAAAGGACGAAACACAAGGCAGAAGGGGAGAAAAATCCTTCCCAAAACCAACCCACTCCCTCTTCCACACAGCCACATGGCACATGCTAGGCAAGACATTCCCTATCTTCACTGTAAAGAACAAACCTTATTTTACTCACCATGGACCTCCAAACTACAGCAGTCTTTATCAACTCTGCCACAAAGGACAAGATTGTCACTGGGTTTAATCAAAAAGTCCTCCTGTTCATATTGCTCCTAAACAGCAAAAAGGAGAGGACAAGGGGCATTGAGCAAAGCACATAAAAGCATGAAACCATGCATGTTCAAAAGGTGGAATGAGTAATTTTGAACCACAAGTGAAAACATTCAAAATCCAACACCCTGATGTTCACCCACCTAAAATCATATTATGGTGCTAAAACAGAGCAAAACAAGAACCAGACCCAATCCTGAAGAGAGTGAATTGTCATTAAATTAGATTGAAGGACTTTGATGTGAACCTCGGTGGGTTTGTAGAGGTCTTTAATTATCAAATATGAAACCATATTTCAAGGCTATCCTGATGCAGCTGATTGCTGAAAAGAAAATCACCACCAGGAGTCCACAAAGGTCATTTCCCTTGTGCTCAAGGCATTATCAGTGCCTTGACCACTTAGATAATGTAACAGCATTTTACCCAATAACGATGCTGCAGCTGCTCCTCAAATCCAGGAAATACTTCCACTGTCTACTTTCTGGAAAATATTTCCCAAGAAGTACTGTCTACAGCACTACCAGGCATTCAGCTGTACCAGAACAGATGTAACCTCTCATCTGATTTTCGTTGTTACTGAGGAATGGAAGGAACTTGGGAATTTTTGTTGTGAAAAATTAAGAACTGTACAGAAGTCAATAATCTTACACAGAGTACCATCCTCCCCATCTTCAACACATAGAAGACTTTTTGGACTTCTCCAAAGTCTTTGCAAGCTTTAAATTTATTTTTTTTTAAATCACTTCAAGCATACTTCAATATTTGAATTCTATCAAGTCCTGCAATTCTCTGAATTAACTTAAGGTTACACAATACTTAGTCTTCAACAGTTCCAGCAGTAAATACCAAATGACAGTAGAAAATGCACACTGAAAAACTTTCAGAATGTGGGGAAAGAACTTAAGCATAGGAAGAAGAGCTTGAGAAAAAGGTGTTAATTTTCTGTATATCTACAAACCCAGCTTCTGCAAAGATGTTCCCCATCTGACAGTGGAAACTAACACAGGCAGAAGCAGCCAATGACACAGTATTATTTATTTTGATATATATATATATAGAGAGAGAGAGAGAACACTGATATATTTATTTATCAGACACATTGCCTGAGTCCACCTCCACCTGATTTCTTACACAAACTGGTGGAAGTTGCAAGAGTCTTGCAATCTGCAAGATTTTCTAATTTTGGCCAATAGTGACCTGAGACTTGTTATTTCTTCAAGTATTCTCTGTGTCCTACTAAGCAGGTGAAAAACCACCCCATGTACAGAAGTGCATGGTTTAAGTAAGGAGCTATTTCACTTTAACCTCCTACTTAAATGCAAAAGGCACAGAAAGAAAGGACTGCACAAAGCAACCTTAAAAAAGCACCATGCAATCAAAAATCTGGCACACCTTTGAAAAAGGACTGCAAGCACTTACACGTCCCAAGGCAGAGCACAAAATTAAAATGATTTTGAAGTTTATGTTGTTTAAGATATTTAACATTCTTTAAGTACTTACAGTGTTTTTTAGAGTGATGTAAGGATCGTTTTCATTGCTCCCATATACTGCCAGTGTAGCCAAAGAGTCTCCAAGTTTTAAATCACCTAGATGGGAATTTCAGAACACTTTTTATACAGGCAAAGTTAGAAACTCCCTACCAATAGCTGTATGACCTACACAGCAAAATATCAGGAGTGGGCTAAACCAACTTCCAAGTTCCAAACACGAGTACCTCAGTAGGACAAACAGCTTGGTGCTTTCAGGGAGTTCTGCTGCTCTGCTCCAGCACTACAGCAGCCAGAGTGACAACCTTCCAACACGCCCTTGGCCCTAGTGTCACTGAGGGCAACGCTGAACTGTTTCCCTCACTAAATGACTGCCCAAGATGGGACAAGCAAACCACTAAAACTGAATTTCCAGTATCTGAAAGTTAACACAGTGTAGCCTTAGGATATTAAAGCCTGAAGCACAAGAAGTGGAAAGGTTCTTCACTTATGCTGCACAGCAGACACACAAATTTTTCTCACCGGTGTATTCCTCTTCATCGTACTTGTCCAAATCATATTCATCCAGCTCATGATCAGACAGCTCTTCATTGTTGTGGGAAGGCTTAGAGCTGCTGCCAGGCACGGGTGCATTCGTGTCACCTGCTGTCTGCCCCTCATCACTGCCGCCAGCACCATCCCTGTGGAAAGATACACAGCTCTGAGAAACTGTGGCAGACACACAGAACACTTCCAGAGGGCTGCTGCTGCTGTCAGCACACGGTCCCAGCTGCTCACATGGATTTCAAGTTTTCATGCCAATAATTTCAAAATCCATCCACTCCTTCTACAGCCTTTCCTAAAATACAAGGAATCTATAATTCTCCAGGCATTCAGAGAAAGTTTTTCTTGGAAGTTTTCATGACAAGACGTGGCATAAATTTTCCACAGCAAGGTTAACTTTATGTCCAATCCCTTTCTCTTACACATTTTTTGTGGAGACAATGCTCTCAACCTCACTTCTGTGTCCATGACATTCCTTCCTTTCTCTTCCCCACTCAGGAGCATGGTCATGTGTGAGAATTCCCACATTTCTTCAAGCTTTTTAAGACCTCATGTCCTCATACTCCCCATACTGAAGGGAAGTAAAAATAACACAGAATTCATTAGGTAAGGTCACACTGCGGATTCTTCTTATGGGGTAGACTATGGGACATCTAGAAAACTCAGAACTTTGTGGCATCAGTTCTGCATGCAAGGAACTCAGGAGGAGGAAATGCACACTCAACACTGGCTAAGAAGGTAACAGACATCCAAGGTGTCCCAATGGAGCACGCTCCAAAGAAACTCATCCCTGCTCAACACATTATTCCTGTCCTTCTGCACACAAAATTGCCAAGCAACAATGAGCGAAGGCAGTCCTCAGACACAGCTTTTGAATTAAATATCAGAAACCTAATTTTCGAAATTTGTTCAGTAAAATAAACACTTCACATTAACAACATAACTAGAGACAAGTAACAAGATAATTAAATAAAATAACTAAATCCGGGTTTAATCTGTCATCTTTGCATAGGGAAAAAACAAATTATAAATAGATTGGCTATTTCAGATGCCCTCCATACTTCCATCCTGAAGCTTTATAGAATGCATAAAAAACAGCACCTCAAATCTTTCCAAGCTTTTGAAACTGCAAGATAAAGGAAATCACTCAGAAAACCAAAAGTTTACACACAGAAAGGGGAAACAAGTAACTTCACAGAAAACAGAAACATTAATCAGTTAAGAAATTAACATGACATGAGAATCTTCCAAATGTTTAAGATTATTTTGGAACCATTAAATAACCAAAACCAGAAAAGACAGAATAAAATACATCCTGGGATAATACACTCTGTTCAGCAAGTGTCACCAATACAGCCAGCAGAAACAGACTGGATAATATTCATCCAACTACAAAAACTTTTTCTGCTACCTGTTGCATCTATTCAACCACACACACTCTGGCACAACCACACACCCTACACAGCTGAAACACTCAAAAGCCTCAGTCCATGAATAGATCTAACAGAAAATGGTCAGAAAATGGAATCAGACCTCAATTTCCTATTTTTTCTAGAATAAAGAGAGACATTTCTTTCTTGTTTTCTACTGTGTTTCCTAAATACATCACTTCTTATATTAGTTTTGTAAATACATTTTTCTTAAAAGCAGAGCGACAAAACACAACTACATAACCAAGGGCTGAGGGTAGAGTTGTGATGTCTCCAGTTTCACTGTGAACGATAAGTTCACCCCTGAGCGGTGTTTTGCCTTTTATATCGAAGCATGAATACGTAGCACGTCACTGCGACCTCCACTGCGTCCCAGACCGTCCTGTCCCACCCTCGGCATCGCTTTTTCCCAGTCAGTCTGGAACTCCCATCTCCGTCTGCCACACGTCCCCAGCACTCCCGGTTACAAACCCAGCGCCTGAATTCTCCCTGCCGGCGGGAACAGGAGCTCCGGCGAGCGCCGCGCCGCGCCCGCCAGCCCGCAGTGACAGCCCAGGAACCGCGCGGAACGCGGCCGCGTCCTCACGGCCCCGGCGGCAGCGGGGCCCACTCCATCCGATGTTCCTCCGCCGGCCCTTCCGCACGGCAGGCTGCCTCGGCCCGCTGCCTCCGGAGGAATTCGGGCTGCCTGCCGCCGCTCGCCGCTGCTCCCCGGGCCCGCCCCGCAGCCCCCGCCCGGCGCGCCCCTCCCCGGCTCTCCGAGCGGCCAGGCCCGGCG